>PHNY01117231.1:7007-38303 GCA_003724115.2 Anethum foeniculum | reverse complement strand
ACATGATGTGGGCCATGGACCATTTAGTCACATGTTTGAGAAAGAGTTTCTTCCCAAGGTCCTTAATAACAACAAATGGTAATCAGTTGTCGTCATTGCATTTCACTTGATTACAAATTAGAAGTGATTTGAAGATGATATATTAGGGCAGAAATAAGATTTTGCTTAAATGACTGAACTTCCTTAAACACGTTTATTTGTTTCTTTTTTGTGCCTCAACTTTAAATGGCGGCTATCATAGAAAAGCATTTAACACATGACTATTCCTAAACAAGCTATTTTTACTGTACACATCTCTTGATAGATCAGTGGATCTTAGTTCATTGTTTAGAAGAGTTGGGTTGCTCAACTCTCTATCAGAGAGTTGATTGCTAAGATCTGTCAAAACAAGCAACTTATATGATCTGCTACAAGGAAAGAAAAGCTTTCATATTACTGATATTTGCACTAGCATCATCTAGTCAGTGAAATATTGGAAGTAGTTCTTGTTTGAACTTGTGTCTGTTATATGACTTGCTGCAATATGATGAAATGTACAAATCTAAAGTATAACCAATTTTGTACAATGAACTTTCAAATGAAGTGCTCTGATCTCATGTGTTCACCTTAGGTCAATTCATTTGTTAATTGAAAATTTTAAATTGTATGCCTATCTGCACCTTCAATAGCAAAGTAGCCATAATTGTTTAGAGCTATATAATACTCCCTCCATCCCACTCAATTCTTTACAATGGGGGAGGAGGGCTCGACATGCATTTTAATGCTCCTATAAAGTATAGTTCCCTAAATTATTTTAAATTTTTTTTCCTTCTAAATTAAAATATAATGTTTGAATTTTTATTCAGAAAAAGAATTTTAAAAATAAATTATGGAACCATATTTTATAATAGCCTTAAAATGCGTGTCGAGCATGAGAAATGAGAAAAAAACAGTAAAGAAATGAGTGGGACGGGGGTAGTAACAGTTTTCTCCTAATGTACGGGCTCAAGTTTTTCTTTTCATATATAGGTTTTTAGATTAATTAAATCTTTGTATGCATATGAGGAGGATGGCGTTTTTGGTTTTTGTGATATCAATAGTTTGCCTGTCGTCCTACAGCGGTGAAGATTCATATCTCATAATGTCTCATAACATATAGGTTACTCCAATTTAGCTTAAACTTGTGGCGCCTTACTTGTAATATAGTGTTGCTATTTAAAGTATGAATTTACTATATTCATTCTAAATCTCTCTTATTTTTTCCTGTAATATTTTATTTAGCCTGCATTTTGACAGTTGTTTTTTAGAACACTTTCAATCTGAATGATATTTTGTAGGTCTCATGAGGAAATGTCTTTAAAGATGATTGACTACATTGTTGATGAGCACAATATCGAAATTGATTCTGATGTTCAGAAGAAAGTGAAGGTTAACTTTCATGTGTCTGACCAATATCTTTTTACAATTTTTTCTTGAATCTTCTATTGTACTCCAGATTCCAGATCCCCCTTCTCGTAACACTCATATCTTGTTATCTCAGCTTAAAAACATGATTTTTTTACCAACTATTTGAGGATATTTGTACTTGTGGGAGGATATTGATCAGACTGAAACTTGATTCTACGATGATTAATTTAATGGTTATAACATTCTTAAAAAAACAATTGCAGGCATTGTCATATGTACTTACCTGTATGTTTAGTTTGTGCATATGTGGTTCTTAAACATATTAAGGTTATAATTTTTTCGAAAAGTGAAGCTGAAGTTGTCAATGAAAGACCAAATGGGCTATCAAAACTGATAAAAGAGAACGAAAAGTATTGAGCATGGTTTGACAAAAACTAGCCACTTTTTTAATTTGTTTCCTCTGTTGTGCTCAGAGAACTTTTATTGTACTTTCAGGAAATGATTGTTGCGAGTTCTGAGGATACCTCATCAACAGTAAGTGTGGACAATACAGATGTCTTGAAAAGCATCATATGCAGCCCCTTCAAGTATATCATTGTTATTCATGATTTTTCTTGTGCAGAGTTTGAAAGAGAAACGCTTTTTGTATGACATTGTTGCTAATGGTCGAAATGGAATAGATGTTGACAAGTATGCTTATATCTAATTATCATCTCCGCCTACCTTTTACTAGATGATTCACTTAGTCACACATCTTGTACTGATAAGATTTTAAATAACTCCAATATTACAGATTCGATTACATTGTTCGGGACTCTCGGGCTTGTGGTTTGACATGCAGTTTCCGGTTTGACAGGTTTGTGAATTGTTACAACTTACAAGTTCCTTTATATAGACATTTAAAGCACTTTAACTCTCCAGTCAATTGTCTTATGACTCCTAAGCACAATGTTTAGTTTACTTCTTAAATAGTACTCTCCATATGATTGTCTTAAAACTCTTAATAATATGTTTTGTCTTATTTCTGGTAATACCTATATTTTAATCAATTTTTGTTATTATGTATTTAATTATTTTTGTAGCTAGAACTGCTAACTTGTTTTAAATATTTCGATTCATCAACTTGCAGACCTTTGGACACTATGCGCGTTATAGGTGACGAGATATGTTATCGCGCCAAAGAATGTTTGTACAATTAAAACTTTGTTTTCCTAATGATGTCCATAGTGGCTGCATTCTTAAGATTTTTGTGGGTATACGTCCAGATCTTACAATGCACAAGCTTTTCTCCTCCCGTGCTGATTTGCATAGAACAGTCTATACACATGCAAAAGTGAAGGTGTTTACATTACTAATTTATATCCTTTCAAATGCTTACTTTGTTAAGTGGCCATGAACTTCATCTTTGGCCTCTTTCTATGTGTTTGGTCCAGATATAATAATAATTACATAATAATTACATCTAATAGGTTTCCTCTTTCTTTCCGGGCAATAGAACTCATGTTCGTTGATGCCCTCACGAAGGCAAATAATCACCTTGATATCTTGTCCTACATTGATGACCCAGCTAAATACTGGAAGGTTGTAGAGTTTATTATGTTCTTGATGCAAATTTGGTTTCGATCTTACACGGTCCTCACGCTGCATATTTATATCAATAAAATGCAGTTAGATGATTCAGTTATGAAACAAATTGAAACTTCTAGTAGTGAAGAACTCAAAGAGTCGAGAGATCTGATCTTGCGCATTCGTAGAAGAGATCTTTATCAGGTACTAAAGATATTTGACTAGATGATGAGAAGATTAGTTTGGACTAAATCTTAAACTTGTTAATGTTAGCTGCTTTTGACAGTATTATGAATACTATTTTTGCAACCGCAGTTCTGCAATGAATTTACTGTTCCAAAGGATCAGCTGGAGTACTTCAAAGTTGTTCGTCCCCAAGATATTATCTGTTCACAAGTTTGTCTAATACCTTCACCTTATTATGATCTTTCTTGTATCCTCTTTCCGGATGTCACTATGTTGCTTTTGGGCAGAAAGCTGGCGTTGTTACACTGAAGGAAGAAGATATTGTGGTGAGCAATGTAAAGATTGATATGACACGTGGAAGGAAAAATCCTCTAGAAAGGTGCACAGAGTAAATGTCATGATGATTTTTCTGCACATATCAAAAATTCCACTTAACCTTCTTGCAGAATTGATTAACAGTGTTTTTTTTGTGCATTGCAGTATCAATTTTTTCGAGGTACTTGTTTCTACTGCTGCTTTGAAGCCTAAAGTTCCTTTGCATTCCATTGTTTTTTGTCAAAGTGTAGGAGATGTCAAAGTTTAACATCTGCATGTTAATATTTAAGAATCTATTACTTTTGCAAATCTGGAAAATCTTTTTTAGATAATTTTCTGCGACCACTGATTATTGCTACTTTGCTAGCCAAGTGGATTAATACACTACATTCTTACCAGGACTATGTGAGTGAGGAAAAATTCTCTATTCGAGATGAAAGCATCAGTCTTTTGTTGCCCGAGTGTTACCAAGATAAGATAGTCAGAGTGTACAGCAAGAAGCCTGAACTGGTTAGACGTTAATGTCATCCTTTTAAACACTAAAGCTATATTTACACTTTCTATTATCTTACAACAATTAAATGTATATTGTCATAGGTTGAAGTAGTTTCTGATGCTTTTGAGAACTTCCAAGTGAAGAACTATGGAATGAAAACTCAAGTCCATGGTACTCCCCAAAAGAAGAGACAGAGGAAGTAGCTGCCAGTGGTGCATCTGTTTGGTTTCAGGGGGAGCATGTACATAACTCTCTAAATACACGGAGATCAAAGAAATGTACTGCATTTTTGTTGCGGATGTTATATATAGGATAGGTCTATGATAATAGAAAGGTGTGAACCCTATGACAGAGAAATCTCACTGCTATGAAAATATAACGATGTGAACTATATGGTATATAAATCTCACTGCTTAAGCTGGATATGCGAAACACATGTATTTTACCTGCTTTTACTTACCTGGCCTATTTTGTATCCCACATTACTGGCGATTTACCTATTCCTATAATTGATGTGGGTTTAATACTCTTATCAGTAGATGAATGGAATTAACCATCACCGGTGACAACCTTAATGATTGATGGTTAAGTATGTGCGGTCAGATAAATCAAAAGCTTAGGCTGTTGAATTCATCCGAAGCCTATATGATGGAATATAGATCATCTAGTCATATGAATAATGGTTTTTGGATTCGCCAACTTGCTTGTAACACTTGTTTGTTTAGTTTTGACAAAGGGGGAAACACAATGTACTTTTGTGGGTGCTAATATACATTCCCTCTGCACACCGGACTTGTTGCATCTTTTATATGGTTTAACACATTACACGGGACAAATAAATTTTTCTTAACTTGTAAAACAGTTAACACAGGACAATCTACTCGGGCTAAATAAATCTAATCCAACTTGCAAAGCAGGTCAAATTCGACAATTTCGCTCCCTAACCTGTTGGGCCATCATATTCCGCCTAGAAGAGTATTAGGAAATGTACACTCTTTGCATACTGGTTTATTTCATGTTTCTTTTGTTAACCAGTAATTTCTTTCCTAAGATAGCTTTTGGAGCATATTCATAGTCAATGTCAATTAAACTCACTTCAAATATTCTATGCACTCCTTTTGTGAAATGGAAATGTTTTCACACTCAGGCTAGTGCTTTGGCAAGCTCCCCTCTGATTGTTTTTGAGGCGTTAATGTTGTCTTTGATTTATGGGAGGAACACCAAATAAAAAAGAGCAGTAGTTCAACTCGACTGAATGACAATTGACGAACAAGAAACTTGCATGTACTTGAAAGTCATCTACTGTTTGTTCTACACATTTGTATCCGAAAGGGAATGTGAATGATACTTTTATGTATCCCCTAGACATAAAGATTGCCATACAGAGAACATACAGAACTCCAACGCGATCATAAAACTGCTATACATATAAAATTCTACCCTTTTAGCATCAATCTTAAAAATTAAAAAGGGTAGGGGGAGGGGGACAGTTGATCTATGTTGATAAATCTCAGGGAACCTAGTCTTTATAGCTTCCCAGCTTTGCACCAGGGAGGCAACTAATGCTGATTCTTGAGGGATAAACAGTCCATCATAAAAGGAAACGACAATATCATCTGAATCTCATTTGCAACTACAACATGTGTCTCAATTTCAACTACAACTTGTCTCAACTAGGAAGAACCATACAAGCTCTGCACAGAAATATCAGATCCCAGAAGAACTTCAACAGTACAGGAAGAAGCCAATGTAATCTGATGCTCAGCACTTTTTGCCAGAGTTTTCACCTGGTAACAAATTACCCCTACTTCCACCTTCACTGTTTTCCGTGAACAGTTTTGTAATCAAAGCTCGAATTTTGGGTCTCAGGTCCGAAGCTTCTTTTGGATTAAACCACTGCTTGCCAAACTGACCAGAAAATATACAAGATATAATGTTTCAGTAATAGCCCCAACCTTATTTGATCTTTAGCATCAATTAGAGCTTTCAATGCAGTCGGCAAAAAAGAAAAACATCCAATGCTAATACTTTCTGCATGGTAACAGTCTAACAAATTGGGTTGCCACATGCTTCTTACCCACACTTAAACCCAGAAAGCTATATAAGTTTACTAGAAGTAAGAGAAAAGATTGTTTACCATTGCCAAATCTTTCTTCTTGAGCCTTTTAGGAGCCTCTTCAAGAAAACGCTGCATAAAGAAAAGGACGAAGAGACCACAATCATACTCGTCCTTTTGCTGCGGAACCTGGTGTTGCAATGAAATCAGCATTAGAGGCATTAACACTTCACAGTCAGTTAAGAAAATATTAGAAAACATGAATGACATAACCAAACTAACCTCGTGAACCCTAAAAGTAATTATTATCTGATCAAGCTTCAATCTCATGATTTAACCGATAATTATTTTTCACATGTATTAATTTAAATTTTACTAGATGAAACCTCTGTAGTATATATTTCCTCTTCAAACTTTTAACTTTTCAAAACTTTAGTTTGTACAAAAACAAGCCAATAACTGAATTAAATTGGTACATGTGAAAAATAATTATCAGTTATATCAGCTAGAAAGTCTACAAAAATTAAAGTTATACTTTATTAAAAACGAAACATCAAAAGTTTGGTATTTGGTCTGTTGGTATGGTACTCACATTTTGATACTTGCATATTAGTCCCTTTAGTTTTAAGACTTAACTTTTTAAAAACAACAATTTTAACCAAACCATCAAAACATATTAGGACAAACACATACAACTATTCTGATTTAAATACATCTCTGTGCCTAATTTATTTTATAAATCTATTTAATAAATTCAATTAATAACATCTATACTATATAAACAATAAAATAACATATTCAAAAAGAACTTGTGTATTGCACATGATATAAGCTAGCAAATAAATAAATATAAATAAATGAATGATATGCTGGAAAAGAGAATTTCCAGCTATTATCAATATATGATTAGCACCCTCGTAAACTAAGGGCTCATTTGTTAATAAGGGAATGGAACAGATTGAACTGAACGAGACGCTGTTTCATCATTCAAATTGTTTGGCAAACTTTTTTTTATATCTGAATGATACCAAAACTCTCTGGACGAGTCACCAAAAAATATGTTGCAGGTGTCGTTCAGAATAGTTGTTACCATAGCAGTATAGCACTAACACATAATTTATTAAAAAAATAAGTCATACATGTAATTGATTAATATTTGATTATATCATTATATATCTCTTATTATATTTTATAACATCTTATGTCAACGACAATGCTATTAATATCAAAATAATTTACTTTCATAAAAAATATCAAAATAACAATATACATGTAACTACTATTAATTTCATCAATTTTGCATCATTATTATTATTAATATTATGCAAAAGAAAGTTTCTTATAAAGAAATTTAAAATTTAGATAATTAAATAAATTAGAATCATAAAAAATAATTATAAAAAATTGAAAATGAATAAATTCTACGAGCAATAAACTTGAATTTTTTGCAATATATAAATAATTCAATTTAATTAACATGCAAATAGATCAAAGAATTCTTCCCAAAGAATTTATTAATTTATAACTATGTGCAGCTATATGATTACGTGCAGTTATAACGATGAATATTAAGAAAGTCTAAGTTTTATCATTCAGATAGTTTTACATTTTACTTAACAAATGATATTATTCATCATGGTTCATTGATTACTCGTCCAGAATTTTAACAGTTCAGAAAATATTATTCAGATTTAACAAATGGCCCCTAAGTGTGTACTAGATGCTAGAATTTTCCCCTTATCCGCTGTTTACCAACATATAGTCAGCTTGAATCGAAAATCAGTATTTAACTATATAATTGATCAAATGAACTTGCCGCAACCACAATTCTCTACTTTATAAAGAATTTTTTTTCCCCACAATCCAAAGCATTAAACAATATAAAATGTCCATACACTTTAAATTTTGGCGGCTCAAGAAAGAACTTACCGTGATTTTTTTTTTCTCGATTCTACGAGGAAAGTTTTTCCAGACGCTATCAGCTATTGGACAATCTGAAGATGTTTCCTTCTCTTCTAAGTAAGTCCACTCCTTTTTCAGAAAACTAGAAGCACATATACAGTTTTTGAAGCAACATAATAAGCTTAATAAGATAGCATTATAGTGAGAAAATGCAGATTTTTAGAAACGATCCTCACAGGATAAAATAAATATACACATGACCATCACAATCTTGATTTGTTATCCACTAATATATCCTAACAAAACATATATAATAAATGTTTGGGAAATATGTCCTGATAGATAGCTAGCTCCGAAATTTCAACTTGAACCGTTTATAATTCTTAGAAATAAAAAAGGTAAATTCAAATAGCTTATTAATTTTAAGGTGCAAGTTATGAGACTTAAACTCTGTCAAATGTCTACTTTGGGAGTTCATCACCTGATATATCTGATAACCATCTAAAAGTTCGTGAAGGAAAACATAATCAGGTTAAAAACCTTAATTTGTCTGGTCTCCACCGGATAGAATAAGATAGAATAAGAAGTGTGTACAAATAATCAAAAAGCTACAAAATATAATCTCTAATTCCAGATGCCCCTTCAAAACCATATTGTAGAGGAAATTGTAGTTATTAAGACTGATGTACTATAATTCTTTTTGCTAAATTTACTAATGTACTGTTTGTTATACACCATAACCTTCTTTAGGAAGACAAGTTAGGATAATGGTCAAATATTTCCACAACATGTGTTTAGAATGCAACTAACATTAAGACAAGAACATAAGACACCTTTGAACCCTTTGATACTTTTGCATCTAAAGTGTCATGACCTCAAACGCCAAAAGTCAAGTACACAATAGAGAACATTCAAAATAGTACATACCTTGCTCATTTTAGCCAACAAAGTTCCTCAATTTTTTTTAACAATACTAAAATATCTACTGGATAACCGTTGCTAAAAAATTCACAAACCTCTTAATGTTTTCAAAGATCGACCCACTGTTGTGAAGCCCAAGTGAATCATAATGAAGTAAAATTGGTACAGATTCATCTGCCTTGTCTGGGATACATATTATTAGCAAGCTCCAGTGATGACTGCATAATACAAAATAAATAACGATATAAATGAGCACTAGATAACTTTTGAACATCATGTTATAACAATTTATATATGAAGCAAATGCAGTGCCAAATTATTCTTTTTATAACAGTATGTGCACAAAGAAGTAACCTGCATAAGGCAAGCTGCAAGCATTTATAATCGAAACTCTAACGGTTCATGGCCTCCTATTATTTCCAAACTAAAACATGATGACTAGACACATCCTTCAGATATTTGATCTAGTCTAAGATAAAAAAAGGGCAAAGACCCTTAAAATGCGTGTATGAGATATCTTAATGAAACAAGGTATCAGTTGAATATATCTCTCAACGTTACAAAAAAGATCACACACATATAATAGGGAGCAAGATATGGCCAGGCCATTTGCTTTGTTAATTCTATACTATTGTCTATTTAACATGCAGCAATAAAAGTTTTAAAGCTAAATTAATTGGTCAAACTATGGTTATAGTACTACATGATTTCTCTCTTCTCAGAAAAAACATGGATATATGTTTCCTCTCTCTTCTGAAAAGATATTTGCCCGAATTTTATTTATTTATTTTGTCAAAAAAAAAAAAAGAAAAGAAAAAGATCCATCCCTGAAATAAATGAAAAACCATAAGTGGTGGATTAACTAGTAGAACAACTTCCTGGTTCTGATAAGAACTTCAATATTTATTAAGGGAGCTAAGAGCATAAAGATAAGAATTTCAATATTTATTAAGGGAGCTAAGAGCATAAAACAGCCGGTAACGTAGATTAGCTCTTTGTATATCGATTATACTTAAAATAGTGACCTGTTGCAATATTTTGGATATACAATGATAACTATATCTAAAACAAAGTACTACCAACTCAAACCATAGCTACATGCCAAGCTCTCATTAAATAATTTCCCGTCTCTTTTTGTTTTGATTATTATATCCACTCAATCTCCCTCTTCCACATTTTTTATCATTTTCTTAACTGTTTTTTTTTCTAAATACTATTTGAACATCATATTGTATGTTTTTTGAAATTTCAATATTAATAATAAGATATTTTCAACTTCTTTTTAGAAAGATGGATAAATAATGTTTCAAATATAAAATGATATTTACTAATTGTTATTAATATACTTTATTAACGACACAGGACTAAAAATTTTAATATCAAGTGTACATAATGAAACTATATTTCTCAAAAAAATATTTATTTATCTATTTAGCAAAAAAAATATTTATTTATATATTTTATATATTTTCATTATAAAAGACTAACATATTATAAATTAAAGTGGATATTATATACTATAAATTTTTTAAAATGAATTTAAATTTATATCTTGTATTTTAACTATAATAAAAACAAAGTACAATTAACTATACTTATACAATCGTACTTTGGCAAATTTTAGTAATATTGAAGCATATTAATGAAGATGTTGATTACTAATTATGTAAAGCGTTGGACTGTACACACGCCTTTACTCCACAATAATATTATATTGTCCGCTTAGGTTGTAACGATTCGTATCTCAAGATGGGCTCCCAGAATGGACCTAGGAAGAGGCTAGTGGGCCTTGCAATATTGACCGCGGGAGTCACACAGCCAGGTGAGCTTTCACTCAGGTCGAGGGGAGCCACTATAGAGGCAGTTTTGGCACGTGTCAAGCATGCTGTGTGAAGGGGGACATTATCCGGAGTTATCCCTGCCTCGTTCATGGGAGGGACAGATTAGTGATAAATAACTCCTTGCATCGTTCGTGGAAGGGGCTGATAAATAAATAGCCAGTTTTTTCTTCTCTTCTCATAGTAAAATAATTCATTGCTAAAAGGACATACAATATCTACAAGAATAGTTAAAATTTAACAGACACATAACAAAATAGTATTTTTTTTATAATTGTTTTGTATCAGTGGTACCTTGTTATAGTTATTATAGTTAACTAACGTCTTCTTACCTCCCCCCCACACCCCACTTATTCTACTTAATTGTTTTGCATGATTGGATTGTGTTGTTTTGGTTTATTCTACTTAATTATTTTGCATGATTGGAATGTGTTGTTTTCGTTTAATAATCTCATGTGTATATTTTTACTTGTGCCAATTTTTGCATACAACTTCTATACTGCATTGTCAAATCAGGGGTTTTTTGGAAACAGGCTCTTCATTCTCATGATGAAGGTCTGCGTATATCATACCCTCCTTCCCAAACCCTGCTTTAAGAGCGGGATATACTCGGTATGTTTGGGTGGTTGCTATATATAAAATTATTACTAGCTTTATATAGATTTACAGGAAAGACCAAGTTTATACATTTGCGTGTTTCTTTCAGTATTTTATTTTAAGTGTAGACTGTAGTATTGTAAGTGGCCTCACAGTATGTACAAGAAATGCACTTCCTGATAACCCACATAACACATTACAACTTCTTTGTTAACAAAAAACTAATATTACGTATTATTCATCACCAATAAAAATCACAGTTGGACAAAGTTAAAATTATAGGAAAATTTTCTTTGATATTAATTAAAGTATAACATTTAGTGAATAGTCTTAAATTAAAGATTATCTGATTAAAAATTAGTTGTTAACAGCAATTGGATGTCAGCAGGCACAGGATATGCTGTCAATTACCACTGAAATGTTTTATCATGTGAATTCCTTTCCAACATTCATCCAAAACATTTTGTTTCTACTTAGTGCAATTGTATCCATTACAAATACTACTCTCCGAAGAAAGAGGATAAATGGTAAACCAGTGTATGTGCAAAACTCTATTAATTACATGTAGAGGTAGCAGTACAATGAAAACTGATAAAGTATGCATAAGTATGAATAAATCAATTTTAATAAAGTTCTCAAAGAGATGCAAAGCCTTACTTCTCATGTATCGGCAGGAATATGTATGCTTTCTGAAATATATTGACACCTTTCCACCACCTTCGGAATTTAGAGAACATATCTTTTCTGTCATTTTTCTACATATCAGGGAATAAAATTAGTATATGCAAAACAAGGACAACCATGCATATAATCAGTGTGCACTAAAGTTCCTTTTTCCTTTTCATAATAGAAGTGATGATCTATACAGTGCAAACATATACATAAGCCTTATAGTGTTAAGGTTAAGGCAATAGTTGATTTGGTGAATTGATGATACGAGTTCTGAACTCAAGTGCCTATATTAAGGTTTCAGCATAAATACAAAAAATTCAGAGGAACAGTCACAAACTCAGAAATTATTTACTGGAATTAACAGGTAAAAAGAGATACCTTGTCTTGTACAGCTTCTTTCATCTTTTCATAGAAGTATGTGGTGAAAAAATGATACCGGTGTCTATCGCTGTCGCTTGTAATTGTTGATTGTTCGAGATATCTACCCAAAAAATGATGCAAAAGTTGCAAATAAGGACCTTGTAAAAATTATAAGCTTAAACCTAACACATTGCACCATCAGAGAACTATTGCTCAAATGCATCAAAATTTTGGCTTAAGATTGTATAGGCTGGTAGAAAGATTGTATGAAGGTAATCTAGGATAATATATTTTACAAAATTCTGAATGTAGTATTTAACTTCGTTACCCTGACTCTACAGTTTGGTCTCTATACCCCTGTCATACACTAAACACTCAAACATGGGTAACACTCAACACTCTATTTTAGGCCAAAAATATGCAAGACATTTCAAAATATTGTCAAATCTGACCCTTGAATACATATTTATTTAGGATACTTTCGGCCAAGTCTGGATAAGACAGGTATCTAATACTGATCCACTCATTCACATGCATCTATTGCTTTCTAACCAAAATATATGGAGAATTCATATTTATAACAACTAGTTAGCAGCTTAATTAAGATTTGAAGCCAAACAGGGAAAGAGATGATTGAATCTCATAAAGGCATCTAATATCTATGATGCCGAAACTAGCTTTTTAGACATATTTACATGTATTTATACTGCCACATAGCAAACTGAGACTTTATGGCATGAACCCCAACCAAGTTTATTAAATACAAGGCACTAGATACCAAGTCCTTTTATGGATGTTCAACAAAAACTAAGCATAAACCTAGACTTGAGATAAAAATTTAACAATTTTATACATAACAGCACTAACAGCATCAATGAATCCCAAAAATGTTAGCTCGAATTAAAGCACATGGCTATAAGTGGGGTGCATTGAACCACATGAGAGCTTTTACCAAAAATCACTTTGTAGATGAAAGAGAGAATAATATACTGATAACATGAAGCAGCTAATTAGGAAGAAACAAATAACCAAAGTTCGTGAGGGAACTCATATATGTACTCAGTTCAAACTCCAGCCAACCTTTAACTGCAACGTTTATCGCAATTGATGTTGAGTACAATTACTATTCCATTGAACCTTTTCCAGGTTAAAACTATTACAAGAATTTACATGGGAAGATATGAATTGAACATGGCAAATTATTGATAGTAGATATTACAAGAACCAAATTCATACGAGTCCATAGCACAAAATGCATTTTATGCACTGAACTTTGGTAAACTATCTAAATCATCCAAACAAGCTTTACCGGATATAGAAGTTCATAATGGTGGAAGACAAATAGGTTTCAGGAGCAAGGCACTGCAGGTCCACATAACCAATCTCAACTGATTCTGGATGACACCTGTGACCACAGTGAAGGTTCAGAAAGGACTGATAAGCAGTGTTTACATTTAAGAGATATTAGAATCCACATACCCAAAGATTTATGCAAATTCAAGTACCTTGATGGATAGTAAATTTTCAACTCCTTCATGCTGAAAAAGCAAGTGCATTAGTAATGATAATAACAACATAATTACAGAAGTTAAGAATAACATCATTACCTTGCATCCATGTGTTCTTCTACATCTACTAAATCTACATGTTGCTGTTCCTCCTCATCCACTAGAATGACATTCTGAACCGTTTCCCGCTATGAATGTGCCCATAAAGTATGTGATTAATTATACGAAGCAATTATAATAAGATTAGAACAGTTTCCGATCAAAAAGCTTTTTAATATATATTCTGAATCACATACACACACCCATACATGTCTCAAATCATATTAAAGGTTTGGTGGATGGACAAGCGCATATGAAACTTTGAAAAATGCTAGACGTTGATTTACCAAGTTTTGAACCCTTAAATAAAATAAAATAATAGAATACGTTGTCAAAAGGAAAATTAACTTACATTCCTTGACCTCAAATTATATGAAGGGTTGACCATTGTAGGATTCTTCCTAAGGAAGGAGAAAAAAGAATTAGTCCTATACGCAGAACTTCAAAGGTTTAAATATGATAAACTCTCATACAGTCATTTACATTCAACAACTACTATTACAAAGAAAATATTCAATAATTTTGGTACATTTGATAAGAAGTATTCTAAAGATAAAACACTAAATGATATTGCAAATTTCTTATTCAGAAATAGAAGTACCCTTCAGCAAGTTCCCATCAATCACACTACCAGGTTCAAGTAAAGTAAAAAGAGATTCACTAATAGAAATAAAAACAGTCTCTTCAAATCAGTACAGATTTAGCACTTGAGCACCTTAAATATACACACACAAAATATATATATATATATATATATATATATATATATATATATAGTATATACATAATTGTTATACTCACAAAGCCGCCAAAGTGCAAAGGCATCCCGTGAGGAGCATAAGCTCAACGCATAAACCCGAAGAAGCGTCCAATACATAAAAACTCTACACACACCTAGATACAGATGCTAAAACACGATAAAATTGATAAACAATAAAAACATTATAATTGGAACAAGGCACATTCACATGACTTATCAACAAGAGTCGAGATACAATTGGTGTTCATGATAACAAAAGATATGGAACAATTTATTTTACTAGATACTGTAGCGTGTTAATTCTCTAAAACAAATTTATTTTCTTACAATCAACGTTCACAAAATCTCCATCAAGATTCTTATCAGTATCCTCAACACCATCAAGCCCTAACATAAAATAGAAAAAAGACTGACCTGAATCCCCTATTGATGTCTGTGGTCGCCGCTAATGGATCCATATCTCTCTCTCTTTCTTCCTTTTTTATCTCAACTCGTTCCGTCTTAATTTCAAATTTTCTCTTTCTTTCATTCATTTCAATCCTCTTCTTTATCTCTATAGTTTCTTCTTTATGCTAGTAGGTTTTTATTTGGGCCTCCGGACTCATAAATCTGATTTTATTTGACACGCCAGATAATATATTTATTTTCTATTTACTCCAGAATCTGCCAATTTTCGATTAAGTGCAATCATGTGCCGCACAGCGCTTTAACTTTTTAATATGCATATTATCCTCACTCGCACATTTAACAACTATGCATATATGTTCAATTGTTCGCAAAAAAATAAAATAGTACCATTCCAAAATTAAAAATCATTTGGAAAGGAAAAGGAGAAAACATTTAGGTAATCCTTTTACACCTTGTATGTTTCTGGCTAATATCTAGCAATCGACAATGCCACATTACAAAGAATCAAAAGTTCACGTGAAACCTGTGTATGTTATTTACAAGGAGATACTAAGCAAAATAAAGAAAAGAAAGCAGACCTTGAGGAAAAACATGATGGAGCCTCTTCCTGGTCAGAAGAACCGGGAGAAGAATGTATATCACCATTAGAGACACTTAGTTTCTCAACATCACCCGAAAGTAATCTAGGGCTTTGGAAAGCTGTTTTTCGTGAACTCAACCTACTCTTACACTTTTCCATTGACGAAATGAGACAATTAGATCTTGTTTCCCGATGATCACAGCGACCCAAGGCATTTATTTGGTTTCCAGAAGCATCAGTTGTCCTGTTTGCTTGCTAGAAAAGTATATGATAGTGTTATAACAAAGATACTTACAAGTTATAACTTCTATTACGGAATGACTTTAAGATAAACAGAATATGTACTAGTTTAACGTATAAACATGTGAGCCATACATTTTCTTCAAACTTTTGACAAAAAAGTGGGCCAAATTGTGATTGAGGCGAAGATGATTGATGAGTCACTTGCTTGAAGCCAATTAATGTCCCTACGAAACACACTTAGGTGTTAAGTAGACTCTAAAACACGCCTTGCTGCTATAAACAACAGATGATACATAATTTTTATAGAAACATTCTTGAATTTGTTTGGGTTGGAAGATATGTTTCGGTACAAGAGGAAATGTGATATCATAAAATAAAAACAAACGTTCATCAGTTAATAGCTCTTGATAGCTATAGGCTATAGCAATATCACTAAATGCTAAATTTGAGAGCCTTAGGATTTCTTAAGTACCTATGAGCAAGATAGTAAACATTCAACACAAAGTAGTAAACTTATAGGAAATACATTTTTAAATTCTTCATGTGATGTTGACTTACTGAAGCTAGTTCCATGCTTTTTTGTAGTAGAAAAGTTCTAAAACTATGGCATGCCTTCTTTGCTTGAACATAAGGCAGATTTCTGGCAACAAAGACCTATGTGGTCACCACACCAGCATCACAGAATTAAAAATGAGCTAGTTAAGAGATGGCAAACTTTGAAAAGTTTCAACTTCAAAAGGAATTCCAATATGAAGCATCGAAAAAATTTATAGCATTTACAGGTGTTTGTGACTTGAAAAGAAGACAAAATACGGAAACTTTGCTCTTAAGATGTGTTGTATCTTTGCAGGATTGAATGAAAAAAAATAATATTTGAATAAATATCTCATACACCACCTCACCCCCACCTACCCTCTTGGGTTCCAAAAACCCATACCTTAGGGGTTTGAGGTATGGAGTTGAAAATTATGAAAAGTTCAACCAAACACTACGTATGAGTTTTGTTCATTCTAAATCCTACCTCACTCCTAATACCAGCGAACCAAAATGACCCCTTAAGATATAGAAAAAAAGAGGGGAAGAAAGAAATGGGATAATTGAGAGAAGAGATGAGGGTAATACACCTACTTTGCAAAGTCCTCTCCTTTACAAAATATATATTAATTATTTTGTTACAATGTTCTATATACTTGTCTATTCGAAATTATGTCCCATCTTCAAACCCTTGTACAAAAATAGGACAGTGTACCCAATCATTTAAGATATCTCAAGTCTGATGTGTCATGCCTAACTCTGTCCAAGTAACATAGCAAGTAATATTTTTGGTTTATCTAGCAGTCTCACACTATCTCCATCTTAGTTGATTAAGTGTTGTCACTGTAATTCATATCATTGATATAGAGGTTAAAGATGAAAAGAAGACCAAATATAAGAAGAGATGCTAGAGCACACAACATTAGATCTTGGTAAATCATAAAATGAGATGGCACGAAAAGAGAATGGCAGTGATAGTTTTGAGGGTGGAACGTTTTGATAATCTTAGTGAGAATTCAAAACCAAAGAGCCTTATATTACTAGATGAACTACCTTTTATAATTGAGCTTTGAGATTGTATCAGTGTCTCTCCTCTGCTAGTATCCTATCCAAACAAATTTCACAAATTAAAGAAAATACATGGAGAAAAACCGTTGTTCCATCAAAAATCTAAGAATCTGAAATTCAAGCTCGGAAGTGATTCCTGTACACATCAACTAAATTTGCAAAGATGCTTTTAGATAAACCAACAATAACATTGTACAGGGGCACCAACACCGGAAATTATCTGCAAGCTCGTAGCAAGTATAACCCATTTCTAACTATTTTACCCACTACTTACATGCTTTAATACATTCATCAAACGGTGTAAGCTCAGAGAATCCATGGAAAAAATGTTGTTCCATCAAAAATCTAAGAATTATAAATTCAAGATCAGGATTAATTTCACTATGCATCAACTAAAAATGCAAAGATGCTTTTAGATAAAACAACAAATAACATAGCAACAGGATGACCAACATTGGAAACTATCGTGTTTCTGATCTCTTGTAGCAAGTATAACCCATTTTTAACTACTCAAAACATTACTTGCATACTTTAATACATTCATTAAGCAGTATAAGGCTGTAAGCTCAAGGACTACTACTTACTTCCCCGCCCCAAAAATATTAAAATCATTTAGCTCAAAGACCTAAAATACAAGTGCACAACACATGTTTTAGTTTCCAAAAAACCCCGATACAAAGTCCAAAATTTAAAAAATAACTAATCAATTATTTAACAAACATAAAAACACTAGTAAAGAAAACATCCGATTTTCATCACAATGAGCTTCAAAGTTAACCTAGTACTACATTACACCCATCTAATCATTTAATCCCATCTAATCATTAATCCCATCTAATCATTTAATGATAGCTACTGTTAAGATAATATATAATCCAAAGTCAGCCAATAAAACATTATGAAACTGATTTCCCGATATTTCTCAAATACTTGATTTGAACAAATAAATACAATCCGCTCTTCAACCCGAATTGAACTTTCCAATAAGCTTAAGATAAAATATGATCCGATTAAACCCTAATACTACAACCACTAGCAAACAACTTAACAAATACATTTCACACATATACATATAACAAGAAGGTTAAAAACCTTTACCATCCGACGGTTTCTACTCTCCTTCTCGAGCTCAAGACTAGCAATTTTCTCCTTAAGTTTCCGGCCTCCATCAGGCAATCTACTGGCCATATTTTCTAAAGTTTTGGTGATCCGTTTAATCGCGTCTTCGAGTTGTGTATCGTTCATTAGTTTAACATCATCTCCGGTGTTAGTCACCACCAACGACGGTGGCTCCTCGTCGTCGTCTAGGTTATCTACTAGCTTGTTCAATTCGAGATCACACAACTTCTTTCTCTTCTTGTTGCTGCTCTCTTCTTCTTCTTCCATATACATACATACAATAATTGTGTGTATATGTGGAAGATGGGATGGGAGTTAGAAATAAAAGTAGTGTGTTTGCAAAATGGGTGTGTTGTGTTGTTTGTTTTGGGTTTGGCAGCTCAGATTGTGTGTGTAACTGGAGATTTCTTATCATCAAATTACAATAATATTTTTAAAAAAAAAATTTATAAATTTTGATTTGTTGAGTGAACTAAAATTTTATAAATTTAAAAATGAATTTTAAATAAAAAGTTATAATACATTTTACGTAGAACACTGTCTGAACCCGTCTTAATTTGGAAAATAATGAGAATAATATCGTTTTCGTTATTTTTAAATATAAAATATTTTTATCT
This sequence comes from Anethum foeniculum, assembly GCA_003724115.2. NCBI lineage: Eukaryota > Viridiplantae > Streptophyta > Magnoliopsida > Apiales > Apiaceae > Anethum > Anethum foeniculum. The sequence continues at coordinate 19,072 of PHNY01117231.1, read as the reverse complement.
GAATACTTGAATATATGATTATAATATATTAAAAAATATAATTCACTAATTTTATCTAATTATATACACAAGAACTCCGGAAAGACGGGGGATATGCCCACTAATGTTAAATTTAAATTGGGCAACAACTGTGGTTTGCTAGAAAGCATCACATTTTTTTAAAAAAAGAAAGAACAGAGAGTTCAAAGAATAAGATAATTTTTTCTAATATTGTGAAACAACAGGCATGGTGAATACAACATAATGTTGTCAATAAGTGACTACATTATTGACAACAAAAAATGTACTAGTGTAATTTTGTTCTCACTTTACTTGCATGTTTTTTAACAACTAAAATTTCAAAAATTAGACTTGACGTAATTTTTCTTTATTGCAAGTAACAAAATTGGAAGTGAAAGCACACTCAACTACAAAGTTGTTGGATTGACTGTTACGCTCATCTTGTACAAAGTAAAATTATGGCTATCATTCATTTGATCACAGATGCATCACTGGCATTGAACAAATTCATTTCAATAACTCACGAAGACAGGAACCATAGTGATTCATAAAAACACAATCCTGCTGCATAAATGTCATAATGCGTCTCATTAATAAAAAACCAAAATGTAAAGATTTTTTTTTCTAAATTAAAGAAATATTTGTTATTTGTAAGCTAACTTTCTCTGGTACCCACGTTATCCTACCATATATGTGATCTTTGTTCAGATTGATATTTGACACTAGCATTTCACTTTCCCTTCCGGGGCTGGCGGGAAAATTACAGTAATGAGGACAAGGAACACAGTATAACCTATAACTCTACTACACAAACTGGCCTAATACTTCTGAGTCTCATCCTTGTATTGACAATTTACAACAAGAATATCTTCCTGTATGCCACCTAATTAATTTATATAACTGACATGTCCATGCATCTGGCTGGTCAATAAATAGTACATTCGAGCGCGCTTTGATCTTCAGGACATGACACCAAATGCTCAGATGCTTGAGAGCTTCACCATGTGTAGCTTGCAGTGAAGTTCCAAAGTTTCTATACATATTGAAATCTAATCAGGATAACTGGGTTCTAACTTCTAGAGGCCAATCTTCTGACTAGAAAATGAAGCAGCCATAATCTCGACAATGCTTGTTATTTGAAATATGATTGCCCGATTCTGCAGATTAGGCAGGTCATCACCAACTGTACAAACAAAACTCAAGACAATTTCTTTAGAATGTAATAGTTAACTTGCTAAGATTGAGTGGGGACACCAAATTCACATGGGCGGATGCAATATATTCGGAGAGGCTAGCTATTCATAGTGATGCCAATTGTCAATTCCTGGGTCAGCCACAAAAAGTAGATGATTAGAGGTTAAATGTAAATTTTTCATGTTTCCCGGATCATACTTTCTACAAAGAATCACGTCCCACCAATCTTCATTTCCCCTAGTCTTTTCTTCTCTTGCTTCTACTCCTGAGCTTAGGAAGGTCGGGGGAATCTGATTTAACAGACACAGGAGTTTCTGCATGCGAGTTTGAAGGCGATTCTATGTCTGATCTGCACACATCTGCTAGATCCTTACTCGGAAGATTTTTTTCATAAATTATTGCTGCATCTAACGCGTAGATGCAGAGAGCAAGAGCAGAAATTGTGCAAATCTTAGCCATGGCTGATGGTGATGACCAGTACCACCAGTCCTTTCTTAAGTAGGCCGTCTTAATCATGTCCTCTAGGACAATTATAGCCTGGCACATCTGAAAGACCATACAGAGTAAACATCAGCTTTCTACTTTCAACATACAAGTATCCAACACACAACAGAAGCCAGACAAAGTTGAATGAGAATTATATAGCTAAAGTTTCATATAAAGAGCACAAAAATCACAATAAAGTTAGCGCAATTTTTTCATACAATTCTGCTGCAGAATAATATTTCCACAACTTAGAAATGTCTAAACCTAAAAGCAAAAACCAAGAGTATTCGTGAAAATATTTTTTTTGTAATGTTTTATAAAATCAAAGTATAGTATATATATTTTGAAGATATCATATCTTTTGAAGTAAATTATTACATTTTAAAACTAGAAGGTTTATTATACAAACAAAAAGCCAAAATTAGTTACATAGAGTAAATGAACTTCTTAAAAAATTTAAGAGATTTATGACAATAATTTCATTAATAGGTTTAGTTCAAACTATTCTTTTCAAGGTGTATATTTTTTATCTAAATAGCAAAGAATAGTAATGTGATGAATCACCTTAGTTTCTAGTACTTTCTAGCTTCTATCTGATAAACTTATATAATATTCTTTAATATTATGTGAAAGTTCAGGGTGTGGAGCCCTCACAGCTCACCCTCAGTTGTGAGTGGCTCCGCCCCGGCTGGTCAGGGTCAAAAGTCGAAGAAGATACAAAAAGCTTCAATTACGGCTCCTTACTTTCCAGACTTCCAGTCAACAAAGAGAAGCTTAATTAGGATTGGCTACTTCCTAATCGCCAGACATAAGTTCCAATTATAATTTTCTTGAACAGGCAATGAAGGGATCACAGACTAGGGTTTGTGGGGACTTTCTCAAATACGAGGAGAGCAAATCGCAACTTACAGTTCAGAAAGGTACGTGTATTTAATTTTTATTTTTCTTGTTTCGCATTGGGTGTACAGTGTGCACCGGACTGAGAGAAGATTTTAGTCGATAGCACGACTTGCAAAGAAAGTTGCAACAATATAATGATGGTAGTGATCGGTAAGAATTATCCGAGATTATGAAAAGTCACAGATATGGAAAGGTCATACACTTTTGTTGCCTGGTAACATAGAATGGTCATACACTTTTGTTGCCTGATAACATGGAATGGTGGCGTAAATTGCTGCAGCTACTGGATGAGATTTCAACAAAATGATAATCATGGTTGTGACTAGTAAAGAGATTATCCAATATTATGAAAAGCTAAAGATATGGTAAGGTCATATAATTTAGTTTCCCAATAAAATAAAGCGGAGTTTATATCAGCCACAACAACCCAGCCCTTGTCAAAAGGAAGATTTTAATTTTTCAAGAATCTCAATTTTATATAATAATTACTTTCTATAAAATGAATCACAATAGTGATATGCCACTAATATTCCCAAAAAAGTACCCTAGTTTTATCATGATAGCATCTCAAACTGATAGTGGAAAAATAAAATTGATTGATGAGCTTCAACAACAAACAGGTATATACAGAGACCACGTACTGCTTGGAATATAAATCAGTTGTGAAATACGATCTACATAAGATAAGATGTGTTGCACCTAATGCTATACGGTAGGTTGATTGATCAAGATATAGTTTAATACAACCTTAATACCTTATTTAAGGTTAAGAGTCAAGACTATTGATTCTCATACAACTAGAAAAAGAAGGGAAACTGAAAATACCGAACACACACACACACACACACATATATATAAGTCAATAAAAATATCTGTCTGGTTGAATGTGGATAGTATAATTCAATAATAATGGATGAGAAGTTCAACATTAGACTAACCTCATATATAGATTCTGCAGATTTTACAAAACCCCGCCAGATGCATCTTTTCTCACAGTCAGTTCTTGAGGGTCTCAAAGCCTCTTCTGGTATTGCAACATCAATATCAAGCAAAATACTCTTCAGCCGCCTTAATACTGCACAAAGCCTGCCTCTTATTGGTCTTTGTGAAGTTTCACGAAGAACGGCCCACTTACCAGAACGAAGCATGTTCTTAGTAGCAGATAACTGCTCCCTTTCACTCATGCTCCTGGAATTTGATCTGACACTTTTAATTTGCTCCGGATCCGTGCCTTTGTTTGGCCATCTAGATGTACTGGTACTGGAGCTATGACCAGCATTGGTACCAAATACAGTATTGACTCTTTTCTTTGAAACTTTCTGCTGATTTGCCAATTTTGAATATACATCAGCTTGATTAATAGGGAGTACAGATACGGTGGGGTCATCCAGAAAAGGAGCTCTTTGGGTAATCAATGAAGGAGTACCAGCAGAACCAACAAGTCCTATATCCTTCACCATTTCTTTGAGAGAGTTCTTGATAACAAACTTTCTTTTGATCTCTTCAAAGTCAAATGGACATTCTGGTTGAGTTTTCGCATTAAAACATGGTGCAGTTCTTTGTTTCTCACCTTTTACTGCCTTTAAATCAGAGCTATTTCCATGTGAAGGTTCAATTCTCATCCTTTTCTGTTTTGAGGAATCCAAAATACCCTCACGAAAACCCAAGCTAACGCTGCATACTCCATTAGTGTGTTTGTCAAGATCCTCACATGTTAAGAAGGTTTTATGACATGATAGGCAGTGCTGTTTAGAAGCCCATAACAGTTCCAGGCACGCACATCTGCGAATTCTTCCCTGAAAACTTGTTTCACATTTGTATCCTTGCTCGTTCGAATTATCAGTCGCCTGTATCTCCAAGCAAGCACCAAATTTCTTTTCTAAGGCAGTCCAAGCATTGGTGACCCAAAAATTAGTATCCAAAGTTTCTTTATTAAGGGTGGGCTGTATCTCATGTTGAATATGGCTCTTAGCATCATTTGAATTATGGAGCTTAATCTGATACCAATGTGAGATAGAATCTTTTAGTTCTCTCTCTACTGCACCATTTTCTGTCAGCCATCCAATGAGTTCTTGAATTTCAGAATCACTTTGATAACAAGTCCAGGAAGAAGATACTGGAGTATGCATAATTTTCTCAGCTGGATAAATATTAGAAAAGCTTAGTTCTCGTGAGCTAGGACTCTCGACGACAAGAACGGGATTCCTCATGTCTGAACTGCTTTGAGTTGCACTTCCATGGTCTTGAACTTTGCCTTTTTGTGGAGAACTACCAACGCTGCCAAAGCCCCAATACAATCTCCCAGCTGAATCTCTTCCTAAAAGCTCCTTCCGAACCTGAACCTTAAACATATCCGACTCCAGAGTTGCAACTGATTTTTGCAAATTAGAAATCATATTCTTCGGGGAATTTCTTGGCTTAACATTGGGTGCTTCTGGTAGCATAGATCCAGTACAGCTACCACTAGCCTGTTCCTGCAAGTTCAAATAGGTATTGGCTTTGTCTGCACAGGAGTTGAGGTCAGAAGTTGTGGAACGTAATTTTTGCTGCAGATCTGTGGAGACTGAGACAGACTGACCAAGGTGGTCGCGGATGATGACTGAGTTGAGCATCTCGTCGCTCAAGAGTTTAATAAGGAAAATCCTCTGCATTAATGACAGCAGCACACCGGTCAGTGCTAAGAGTTGCATAGATATGTCAGATTAAGCAATATAATGGGCAGAATATCAACTTAAATTTTCAATTTAAACAAAAGACGGGAAAAAAAAACATGAGCATCCACACTGAACTAAGGGTCAAAGTGACAAACCTCCTCTAAACTCAATTCCCAATACTCTTCGACCTCCATGCTGTTTGCCAAATCAGCCAGTCTATCCAAATATTTGTCTGTCAAATCTTTCTGATATCTTTTTTTCCTGATCTGCATGCCATAAGATGATACTTGAGCTATCCGCTTTCCAGCGAGACATGAAGGACAGTACCAATTTCCCTCGGGAATCCTCGCAAGTGGAGGATTTAAGCAATATGTATGATACTCTGAATCACAAGTATCACATAACAGAACGTTAACATCATCTTTGTCTAAACCACAAACTTTGCAAACCCCCTCATCCCAGGGAGCTTTAGGTAGCAAGGTCTCTATTGCATGTGTGAGCATATCATCTAACTCTTTCTTAGCTTCTTCATTTACAGAATTAGTACTAGTAGCGTTCTTCCTTATTTTGTTGACCAGAACAAGAACCTAGAGAAAGAAACAATAACTAATATTAGACATAGAACAAAAGCATGTGTTCAAACAATCGGGGAGATCCATTATGGAAATGCAATACATGACATGAAAAAACCAACAATGTCAGTTAACCACTCTGAATCTCGTTCCAAATCAGAATTTCATGCAGATTACTAAACACAACGTTTCACCCAAACTAGAATGTAAGACTTGCCTTCGAAATTTTGTTCTTTTTGGAGTGTCATATTGTGATAAAAACACACAAGTTCAAAGCAAACGACTACCTTGAAAATATACACAGAAAGTAACGAGAATCTTTGGCATGGACAACACTAAAAGGAAAAAGTAAAAACTAAACACAATGTTGCGGTAAGGCTTCAGAATACACTGTAACAATACTGATTGAATAGATTTATATTTAGTTTTTGAATTCCTTTAGCATGCTTATCAGTTATCATATTGGTGGCTCACTCTGTATAAGACCAAATCACTACTAATAACTGTAAGCAACTGCTAATTAGAAAATGCAAATAAGTTTAACTGACCTCTTCTCTATACATGTCTTCAAACTTTTGGGACAATGTCTCAACTAAATCAATTAGTTTTCCGTTGTTCCCATATGCCATGCGAATATTATACCACACCTACAGAAAACAAAATTTATGTGACAAGTGCGAGTACGAATTTAACAGGTATAGTTTTTGTCAAACTTGTCAAGCATTGGCATAGGTAGTTGATAACAATGGTGTATTTGGTAAACAAAGTAAATGTAGATTCAAGCACCCAGCACGTAGATATAAGTAGTTCTCTCTATTCATATTATCAATCGACTTGGAGCATTATCTAGTAACAGATTCTTTATAAGATGTCACTAATCAAGTAATTAATGTTTAATCTAGATCTCAAATGAATATTTAGCTGATAGCGACTTGGAAACGGACAATAGATATAGCAACTTCTGAAATGTAAGTGAAAATAATTTTATTGGTCACATCATGATATAGAACATTAGAACCCCAAGATAAACAAACTGCAAAAGATGGTAGTGTCCATATGTTTCAGGCGTTCATGCACAAAACTGAAATTGCAGTAGCATATTGAGATTAAATAGGTATAGATTTATAAAGGTGTATTAAAATTAAAAAAGTATATTGTATATGATTCAAAATGATTACTGATCTCCAAAGCTTGCTCAGGTTTGTGATTCTCCTCAACATCAAAGATGTAAGAGCAATTAAAACATATGGAAGATGGGGACACTCAAGTTTTCTTGGACACATGAAGTCTTGGAACAGAATTCAATGAAGAAAAATTTATGGAAAAGAAGTACAGTGAACAATTTTTAACACATTATCGTCTCTAGATATCTAGCACTTCAAATTCTCCAGGTATTCTTAGGATTTTCTTCATATCTGAATACCTATGTACCCCCATATACCAACTAGGCAACTAGACAATCGATTATTTAAGTTGATTGACAGCAACAAAATGCAATCAATACTTTTTTATATGTAGCTAATAAATCTCAGGGTAGTGGATCTTGTATGGAAGCTGCCTTGATTATGTTCTAAACTCAAAAACATATTCCATTCCAATTATGTCCTACATCTACATAATCAAACGGCGTGACACAATAAGGAAGAACATAAAACTTAAAATATGTGGTGGTTAGCAACTAAACATTGAGAGTAGATGTAATACTCCCTTCATCCTATTTTATTAACAACAATTGACTATAATAGAAAACATTATCCATTTTAGATGTTAATACATGATATACATCATACACTTCTTCAAAAGGAAAAGAAATACACCATTAGTATACTAAGAAATAATTGACATGGTTTTTAATATTTCAAAATATACGAGCAATTAATAATTTCAAAAATTGTCAATTCTGACCATGATTTTTGACTAACTTCATCTGGAGGATTAGGAAAAAAAAAACACATATACCTCTTGAACATCCTCAAAAAAAGCTTCATGCGATTCACCATAGGCTCCGGCAGCCAATCTCAGATCAACAGTCCTGAAATCTAAAGGACGAGAAACCATTGCAGGATATCCTAAAAGTCCCTCATCATCATTGTCATGCGGAATTACTAGTGTTCTTCCCAACAGATTGCAGAAAACCCTTCCTTTATCTTCTGCAGCAACACGTCGCAACAAAAGACGGCATTGTTTCATCAACAAATCGGAGAGCGGAATGCTAACAGTCTTCCCTATTTCTTTTTTCTCGGGTTTCTGTTGTGGCTTTTCAATTCTGGCATCCTCAAGCACCGAGACGACTGCTTTCTGCATCAAATGGTTGTAATCAGAACAGCCTTAAATCAATACAAGAACTTTATCAAAGAGAAGGAAAGTGGATTCCAAATGTTTTAGTTTCACTTTCCAGTTTTATATATATAAACAAATATCTTGTAAAAAAAACATAGGCAAGCACAGGTGTAAAATTGATTAAATTCAATTTATGTCTATTAGTTTCTAATATGTATTACTTTAATTTAAAATCTTAGTTATTCAACCTAACTGTCAAGATAACCAGAGTTTTGCCACACTAACAATATTATCAACACCTTTGATGTGTTGTGTAGGCGTCAACGAATTAGTTGCATCCCTTCTGCAGGCTTGACTGTTATAAATTACAACTACTAAGAATTTATTCTGCCCCCCACCCCCCTCCCCCCCGGGCCCTATAACCAAAAAAAAAGAAAAGGGAACCTAAAATGAAATTTCTTGTCATAAAAATGCAGACAGAAGATTCAAACAACCCCATGAACCAGGAGAATTCATCCAATTTTCTGTTCTTCTCTTTTTTGCTTGGTAATTCGGCTTGAGCAAGAGGCACTCATGTTGGAAGCAAAAAAGACTAAAAAAACAAAATTACCCAGATGGATCTGTAATTAACTGGAAATTACCATAAGAAGATCTTGCAAAAAGATAACTGGATTATATTAAAAAGAAAATTTAATGCAGTCAATCATAAACGCATTAGACAAAATTTCCACACATAGTTTAGTCAAAAAATAAAAATACTTTAAAGGAGCACCTTTGTAGGCCCTGATGCATTTCCCTTGTAGACTTCTTTGCTAATAGAATGCTCCAGTATCTTCCTTGCCCATTCAGGTGGATGTTTGCCCAAGGCTTCATTTACCAACCTTCTGATTCTGGCTCCTACATTGGTAGGTAGCTTTCTCACAGGCTCAAGCACTCTTGCCCAATCAGGAACTTCACTGTCATTGTCTGTAATCATCTTCAAAGCATCTGATGCAGTAGAATCATTCGGGTCTAGGCTAAAAACATCATCTGTACTTCTTAATGAACTAAAGATTTTTTTGGTAGCCTCTGCAAGAAGCTGATAATCACATGTATTAGGGAAGTAATTTTCATAGTAGTAAGAGTTACAAGTAATGAACTAGTAACCCCTGAAATGCATAAAGTGTTAAAAGAAATGGTAGTAAAGGACAGATGATGATGAACAAATTAAGCAACACATTACATATATTTACTTATAGTTGCACTTCTAAAAACACTACCATAGATGGTTTATAAACCATGAATATTATTAGAAAGAAGGATAACTGTTAATTTGTCTCATATTTAATAGAAGTAGCACAAATATTCTATGTACCAACTTTGTACAATTTAATAAATATTTAAGATTATAAATTTGTAATACATGGCACATGATAAGAGGGAAAACAATATCAAATACTTTAGGTATGGAATGAGACTCAATGTTACCAGTGCATCTGCCTCCATTGCAGTAACTCCTGTAAGAGATCCACAAAGGGGGCCACCATCGCCTTGTAAGCAATGGAAAACCCTTCCACTCTCTCTGGAGATGACCTCTACTGAATCTGGGTTTCCCTCCATGCACAAAACAGCCAACACGTATCTTCTAGCCAACTCTGGCCAGGTAAGGTCATTTATAGGAAGGACATCCTTCTTTGCAGTAAATGCGTTTGCAGAATCTTTCTTTTTACCTCGTTTTGACTTGAGGTCTCCAGTACCAAAATCTGGATCCATGTGAACTGCAACCTTGACCAGCAACTCGCTAACTAACGTGTTCAGCAGCGAGGTATGAACGTCCGTCAATAGAAAACCAGAACATTTAACATGAGTGTCAGGATTGTCGAACCACGGATTTAATAGTTCACACTCAAGTTCCTGGAGTGAGAAGGGTTCCTCAAGTCCTAAAACATCTGCGAAACGTCTTGAAAATTCCCAAGCCTAAACATACAGTAAAAACAATTATAAGCATGTATAATCAGTGGATTATCAAGTTTCGATATTAAGAAAAGAACAATGTTAACAAACCTGCAGAACATCACCAATTAAATATGCAGGAAGCTTAGAGCAAAAAGGCTTTCCCAAAGGACGACGAGCACTTATTTCAAAGTCTTCAATTAACTTCTTTCTATGCGCTTCGCAACTTTCGATAAAACTGTTTGACTCTTTCTTGATGGGTACATCACCTCTTCTCTTAGCCACAAGGAACCCAGTTCCAACTGTTTGCATGATTGATTTTGGACTTCTTTTATTTAGAAATACATACCCTGGACAATTACGAACCTCAGGACGCTGTTCCAGTAGTTCTTGAACACATTCGAGATCTAGTCCAAATCTATCCTGTTGTACCCACTTTGCCAGCATCTCAGAAGAAGCATTAAATTCTTCAATGCTCTCAAACAAATGTGGGGTGTTAAAAGGGCCGCCAAGATAAGAAAACTTGGATAACGAATCTATACTTTCAATTGCTTTAACATCACTTCCATCAACATCATGCCCACAACAAAATTGAAGACCGCCTGTTTTCTTACAAGCCTCGCGACAAGCATTTAGAAAAGTTGTGGCAACCATTTCCCATGCAGATACTGATGATCTCCCTTCCACCATAAATATTCCAATACAATCCTCTGGCCCAACGCCGTAAGAAGTTTCATTTCGAGATCTTTGAAGACGCAAGTCAGAAGATGTTCGGCAATTCATTTTGTGAAAATTAGGGTCCTTAAAAGCAGAAGAATCTGACAAGATATTGTCATCCAGACACGGAGGGTTACATTCTGTTAGTAACGTTTGCATACTTGTATATTCATCATCATCATCAAGCTCACAGATAGCCTGATCGTCTTTCTCAGCTATATTCTCATTTCGCTTCCAAACTGTTGAGCTACTAGGGATACAATGCTCAGTGCATGGATATCTTTGTACCTTAAAAAGTGGGCCAGCATCACCACCTTCCAGAACATCAGAGATAAAAACAGATCCAGTAATTCGGTCATGCCAGCAAGACTTGTAACCCACTGGCCATATGTGGCAAGAATCATGATATGAATTCCGATGATCAACCTTTCCAGCATGAATAATATACAGGTCTTCAAACTGGATCGGGAAGCCTTCCTGCTTTGACAAAAAGATAGATATAATATCAGTACATAAGCATGCAGAATGAAAATCCTGAATACTCTTGTGCATTCATACAGAGTCAAGTATAGATTATGTTTGGGACAGTATTGCACACCGAAGATTGATACAGGAACAGCACAACTTACACAAAAGTTTTGATGTTCAGGGTCGTCGATCTTAATCTTGTCAAGTTCCGATGGTCGTATGGATTTATTTAATCTTCTGACACCAGCATTTATGATCTCAGCACTCAAGGAGGACTCCCCACCAAAAATGCCTTGTCGAACATCTTTAATCTCTCTACTAGTACCGTTCCCCCTATACATGGTTACCTCTTTTCTTTTGTTGCCTTTTTGTACTAGAGTAACTCCATCACCTCTGCTGTCAGCTTCTAATGCATGTCCATTAGGTACGAGCCCAAGAAAATTAGCAACAGCAGACATGGACTCAAATCTACTTCCATCTAGGGCACAGTATATTGCAGAAGTTTTGCATCTGACTGGGCAAAAGTCAAATTCCACATGCCAACCATCTCCCAATACACCCCTTCTTTCTAAAACAAAATTTCTGAGAGCTTGCAAATACACCTCACTTGCGCTACTGGAGGCAGGAGCCAGTATTGGCCGATCTTGAAGTATTGCATTAGGGTTGAACCTTGTATCTGCACTCCCTGGCAACCTATCATGGTTAAATCTGTGATGAAGTGGAGCTTTATACATTGACATAGCGTCATTGCTTGCAAGTTGGGAAGGATTTTGAATATAAACCCCACTGTCCATGTGAAGCGACTGTGAGTATGAAGCTGAAGAATTTAAAAAATGGCGAACAGCTGAGGTACCAAAAGCAA
>PHNY01117212.1:3719-13802 GCA_003724115.2 Anethum foeniculum | reverse complement strand
CCGTATCACCAAAGTAATGCTTCAACCTCTGACCATTTACCTTAAACGCTTGATCCGGGAACTTATCAAAAATCTCCACTGCACCATGCGGAAACACTGTTTTAACTGTGAATGGACCCGATCACCTTGACTTAAGCTTTCCTGGGAAAAGTCTGAGACGAGAATTGAAAAGCAAAACTAGATGATCAGGCACAAATGACTTGTGCACCACCCTTCTATCATGCCATCTCTTAACTTTAGAGATTTTGGAGAAGTCTTTAATGAATCGCCGATAAAAACCCTCATGACCAAGAAAACTGCGGATTCCCTTAACTGAGGTTGGTGGAGGAAGGTTTTCAATAGTCTCCACTTTCGCCTTATCCACCTCAAGCCCCTTGCTAGATACCTTGTGCCCAAGAATGATTCCTTCTTGCACCATGAAGTGACACTTTTCCTAATTAAGCACCAGATTGGTCTCAACACACCTTTTCAGCACCATGCTCAGATTCTGCAAGCACTCATCATACGAAGTCCCAAAAACTGAAAAATCATCCATGAACACCTCCATATTTGTACCAATCATGTTAGAGAATATGGCCATCATGCATTTCTGAAAGGTAGCAGGTGCACCACAGATCCCGAAAGAAACTCGGCGGAAAGCAAAAGTGCCAAAAGGACAAGTAAATGTGGTTTTCTCCTATTCTTCTGGAGCAATACAGATCTAATTATAACCTGAATATCCATCAAGAAGGCAATAATATTCATGGCCAGCCAACCTATCCAGCATTTGATCGATGAATGTAAGAGGGAAATGATCTTTTCTGGTGGCTTTATTCAGCTTCCGGTAATCCATACGTACTCTCCACCCTGTGACTATCCGAGTAGGGATGAGCTCATTCTTCTCATTAGCTACCACTGTCATGCCTCCTTTCTTAGGCACACACTGCACCGGGCTCACCCATGAACTATCCAAAATGGGATAACTGATCCTTGCATCCAGCCATTTAAGAATTTCCTTCTTCACCACCTCTTTCATGATAGGATTGAGTCTTATTTGATGTTTTACGGTAGGTTTACTTCCTTCCTCAAGAAGAATTTTATGCATGCAATAAGAGGGGTTGATTCCCTTGATATCTGCTATGGTCCATCCGATTGTTGATTTAAACTCTCTCTGAATTCGTAAAAGCTTGTCTTCTTCACTACCTGACAGGTTAGAAGCAATAATAACAGGTAATGTAGATGCATCTCCTAGAAATGCATACCTTAAGTGATCCGGGAGTGGTTTGAGTTCAAGTGTGGGAGCTTCTTCAATAGATAGTTTAAGACGCTCCGGAGAATTCTTAAGCTCTGCTAATCCAAGAGACTTGAATAGCATATTGATTTTCCTCTTCCAAAGGGACGCATTCAACAACTGTAGTTGCTCTGCTTCTTCTTCGTCTTCACTATTAGAATCCCCTATTAAGGCTCTCTCTAAGGTATTTGACTTTAGCAATTTTTCAATCTCTGTATTTACTACAGAATCGACCAGCTCCACTTTTAAACACTCCTCTTCATATGTTGGAAATTTCATTATATTGAACACATTAAAAGTGACGTTTTGGTCGTGTACCCTCATTGTAAGCTCTCCTTTTTGCATATCGATCAAAGTTCGGCCTGTAGCTAAGAATGGTCTTCCCAAAATAATGGGAATCTTCTTATCCTCCTCAAAATCTAGAATAACAAAATCAGCAGGGAAAATGAGCTTACCCACTTTAACCAAGACATCTTGCACTATACCTCTCGGATATGTGATTGACCGATCAGCCAGCTATAAGGAGATGTTGGTAGGTTTTGGATCAGGCAGACCAAGTTGCATGAATATAGACAATGGCATCAGATTGATACTAGTTCCCAAGTCACACAAGCACTTCTAAAAAAAACCCTGCAAATAGTGCATGGTATTGTGAAACTTCCTGGATCTTTAAGTTTAGGAGGCAATTTCTGTTGCAGCACAGCGCTGCACTCTTCAGTTAAAGCAACGATTTCCAACTCCTTAAGTTTCAATTTCCAAGATAGAATACCCTTCATGAACTTAGCATAACTCGGCATCTGTTTTAGAGCTTCCGCAAAAGGTATGTTAATATGCAACTTCTTGAAAACCTCAAGAAACTTCGCAAACTGCTTGTCTAACTTCTGCTTCTGAAGTCTTTTTGGATATGGAGGAGGATGATAGACCTGTTTGCTCTTTTCCGCTTCTCCATCCCTCTGATCAGCTGTCAACTCAGGATTCTCTTTTTATAAATCAGGGAAGGGTGTGGGCGCGCTCTGTAGGGCACGGGCGCGCTCTAGCTTCTGATTCCGAACTTTTCTGTCTTACTCAGTTGCTGATTTCTGATCACTCGTGACCTTTCCAGATCTCAAAGTAACTGCTTTCACCTGTTCTTTGACTTCCCTCATACCTGGATTAACCTCTGTATCACTAGGAAATGTTCCCTGTGGTCTATTCAGCAACGCATTAGCAATTTGACCTATCTGAGTCTCCAAGGTCTTGATCGAAACCGCTTGACTTTTACACATCAACCTCAATTCTTCCAATTCATATTTTTCATTAGAATACTGACCAGCACTCCCATGGGATTGTTGTTGAAATCCTGGTGGCTGAATTTGTTGCCTTGAAGCATACTGTTGCTAAAAACTAGAAGGATTGAATGGCTTAGCTCCATACTGCTGACCCTGAAACTCNNTGATAAGGCTGTTGTGGTTGTTGCATACCACTTTGATTGTTGCTCCAGCTGAAATTAGGATGGTTTCTGTTATTAGGATGATAGGTGGCTGGAGCTGGTTGCTGTGGTCTCTGAAAATTGCACACAAATTGCACTGATTCACTAGATATGGCACATTGATTCGTCTCATGTGCACCTGCACAAAGCTTACAGACACTTGCCACCTGTTGAACACCATAGTTAGTCAGAGAATCCAGTTTCATGCTCAATGCCTTTAATTGAGCCGTTATAGCTGTAGCTGCATCCACTTCCAGAATTCCAGCTACCTTGCCTTATGGTAATCTCTGAGTTGGACTCTGATATTCATTAGCAGCCATCATCTCAATTAGGTCATAAGCTTCCTCGTAGTTCTTAGCCCATAAAGCTCCACCTTATGCTGCATCTAACATTGGTCGTGATTGTGCTCCCAGCCCATTATAAAAGCAATTGATCACCATTTAATCTGGCATTCCATGATGAGGACACTTTCTAAGCATCTCCTTATATCGCTCCCAAGCTTCACATAATGATTCTCCCGACTGCTGTGCAAATTGAGTAAGAGCGTTCCTGATTGCTGCTGTTTTTGCCATAGGGAAGAATTTAGTGAGAAATTTATGAGCAAGATCCTCTCATGTCATAATAGAACCTGCTGGTAAAGAGTGCAACCATCCTTTAGCTTTATCCCTCAGAGAAAATGGGAAAAGTCTCAATTTCACAGCATCTTCCGATATACTGTTGAACTTAAAAGTGTCGCAAATCTCGATAAAATTCCTGATGTGCATATTGAGATCTTCCGTTGGAGCTCCCCCAAACTGGACTGAATTTTGTACCATTTGAATCATGCCAGGCTTGATTTCAAAGGTATTAGCTGCAATAGATGGTCTGACAATACTAGATTGAATGTCATTGATTTTCGGCTGGGAATAATCCTTCAATGCTTTCGCTACTTCTGCTGGATCTCCCATTGCTATATTCACTTTAGTTTCTTCTTCTACCAGTTTATCCTTCAGAGTTTGAGAACGTGTTCGCATACAAGCTCGCTCAAGTACCTGAAACACACAAAACATAGCAAAGTTGGTAAGTAAAATAATCTGAGCCAGTGAACTTTAATGACCACTGATGACAAGCACATAAACTATAAATAACACCGAGTCCCCAGCAGCGGCGCCAAAAACTTGTTGTCGGTTTTACAACCTTAACGCAAGAGTACGTATCGCAACAAGTAGTAAATAAGTTTGTTCCCACAGAGACTATTAATAAGCTGCTAAATACCAATCACTACTTTTCTTTCAATTCGAGTTTAACAAAAATCAAGTGGAGTGCTTACTAAATTATCACTAAATAATTAAACTGACACAATATACTGAATAACAAATTCCAAGAGAATGAAAACTAGGCACTTCATCTTATGCTCTTCGATAAGCTTCTTCTTTAGCCTCTATTCTCGTGGTCTAATTGCTAGTCTAAGACAATCATGTATTCGCAAGGACCTTCCGAATCTCAAGTGACTCTAATTTATGCAATAACCCCCATATTCCTATGTAGAATTTAAAAGCATAAACGGCATTAAGTTTCATCTTAATTGGACTTCTTAGGGTGTTTAGGTATATTCCTATCCTAACCATAAATTAATATGCAAATTAATCCTAAGATATATTGATTGGATCTTAACTTAGGGTTTCTCTTCCAAGTCCGCCTAAATTACGAAATCAATCTCAAGAGTGATCAGTCTTTGAGAAACATTAAACACAAATCAATATAAACAACTAATACGACCACAAAAACAGAGAGAAAAGAATACAACTTATATATTAACAAAAGAATCCATGAAAGGCCTAGAGAGAAAATTAATTCATCATCTCAAAAGAAAACAATACACAAGAGCATGTAAACATGATATAAAAGTAAGGAGAAAAGATGAAATCTGTATTAGGCGTAATCTCTTCTTCCCAAGCTTTTCCCTCTTGAGCGTACCCTCTCTTTTTCTTCTCTAGGAACCTTATTATCATCCTAATAATCAGATCTGATATATATATATATATATATACATATATATATATATATATATATATATATATATATAGATCTAATTAATGTCTTTTCTAATTATTTGAGGAAAGTACAAATACGTTTCCTAAACTGATTCTGATTTCTAAGGAAAATTCGTAGCTGACTTTTCTTCAGTAAATCTGGACCGTTCCAGTTGTAATTTGATCTCTGTACCACTTTAGAATGAAAGAGAATCATATTATCTTTGCGTGGACTGTTGAATCGTTCAATTCTGACTTCTGGAACTTAAGATATGGCCCAAACAGTGTAGTACGCATGTGTAGTCAAACAAATCCGAATTTCCTTCTAATAAATCTCCAAATTCAGCCTTTAATTCCCCAATCTTTCCAAGTTTAGGATTCCTTATTTCCTACAATAAAATATTAAAACTTATTTAATAAAAATCCAATTAAATGCAAAATATAATAAATATGAGGAATAAAATCCTATAAACTGTATATGAATATATAGTTTATCACTTTTATTAGTATAAAATTATTTTGAATTTTCTGATTGGTTAACTGCATACCTAGTTAGACTCAGATATTATAAGTAAGGAATGATATGTATGAAAATAGGAGATTTGTAATATGATTGGTCTATTTTTCAGGCGTGGCCTCCCATTGGTTAAAAATGCATGAAAAAATATGCGATTGGTTAACTTGATGGTGTGGTTAACTCAGGTACTGTAAATAAAGATAATGGAAGTTTTAATCTTGTTATGATTGGTCAGGATTTAATTCCTGAATTCTGATTGGTTGTAAAATAATTCCTGATTTTTGATTGGTTAACTGCATATCTGGGTAGACTCAGGTGTTATAATATATGATAAATTAATATACTTATATGAAATAGAAAACAAAAACAAGAGCAACAATTAAATGCAAAATATAATAAATATGAGGAATAAAATCCTATAAACTGTATATGCATATATAGTTTATCACTTTTATTAGTATAAAATTATTTTAAATTTTCTGATTGGTTAACTGCATACATAGTTAGACTCAGATATTATAAGTATGGAATGATATGTATGGAAATAGGAGATTTGTAATCTGATTGGTCTATTTTTCAGGCGTGGCCTCCTATTAGTTAAAATTGCATGAAAAAATATGCGATTGGTTAACTTGATGGTGTGGTTAACTCATGTACTATAAATAAAGATGAGGGAAGTTTTAATCTTGTTATGATTGGTCATGATTTAATTCCTGAATTCTGATTGGTTGTAAAATAATTCCTGATTTTTGATTGGTTAACTGCATATCTAGGTAGACTCAGGTATTATAATATAGGATAAATCAATATATTTATATGAAATAGAAAACAAAAACAAGAGCAGTGCGGTGGCAAGACTTAAAATTTTGAATTATTAAATAATAAAAGTCTTAATTACTTTATATTCTCCTAAATCTTCTTCTTAAAATAACTTATCATTTTATTATTTTTCTAAAATGTTTTGAAGCAAATTACCATTTATATATTCTGTTAAACTTTCTCTTTAAGCCAAAATAACCATTTAGCCTCTTATGATTATCCTAAAATTTCTCTGGTGAGGTGGCGCCTCCCATATAGTCTCAATCTATATTTTTAATTTTCTCAAAAATTTAAATTATTAAATAATAAAAATCTTAATTACCTTATATTGTCCTAAACTTTCTTCTTAACACAAATTACAATCTTATTATTTTCCTAAAATTTCTGAGTCAAATTACCATATTAATATTCTCTTAAACTTTCTCTTTAAGTCAAAGTTACCATTTCAATATTTTGTTAAATTTCAAACTAATTTTTTCCTCAACTTTCTTCTTTAACTCAAATTACCATCTTATTAATTTCCTAAAATTTCTTACTCAAATTAACATATTAGCATTTTCTTAAACTTTCTCTTTAAACAAAGTGTTAGAAATACTACTTAATGCTTGTCAGTATTTGATGAAAGCTGATCAGGAATTGATGATGTCATCAGTATTTGATGGTCATCAGTAATTACATAATGATAATGATATGTGAATATATTACTGATTGATACTATCCCATATTTGGAGGAGAGATGATTGTCGGTTCCGGACTCCTAACATTGCAGCTATCAATTAGATATGTATTGTAACAGATTGATTTTATTGAAACTATCTTTTGTAATTGATAGAGTATCTGCGTATCATATATAAACACAGAATATGTTATCATTTTGATATCGCTTATCTCGAGTAATTCTGTAACCTAGCAGCTCTTAAGAATATCAATATTTCTTGAGAGAGATTGTAACATCTTTTATATTCAGATAAATAAAATTTTTTAAGTTTTCATATTGGTTATCAGTAATTCGATTTGCTTGAAACAATTGTATTTACCCCCTACAATTGTTATTTACCGGGAAACAATTGGTATCAGAGCAAACTGAAAGATTTAATGTTAGGTCCATTGGTCAAATAAAGAGGGGGAGTGAATGTATTTGTGTTCGTTTTTCGAAAGTAATTTTAGCAGAATATAAAAATCAAACAAACACAAACAAGATCTGGGGTTAAATTCTTTTATTAAGAAATATAACCACGAAGTTTTACTTACAATCACCAAATATAAATATTTGGTGCAACAAAAGAAACAAACATACTAGAGAAAATAAACTATGAAAATCTAGTGTTTGCACTATCACTCTAAATTAAATAGTCCTTATAAGGATGAGCTATAAAATTGAGTGTTACAAAATGTAAGGCTTGGTTGGTGTATCTCACAATAATTTAATCCACTCGATCTCCAAGAAATAAATCTCTTTAATCGAGAGCATTAAATATTGTGCTACGAGTGCCAAAAGAGCAAGTGGTGATACGTACAAGGGATAAAGATCCGCTAGAAGAAATACAAGATGAAAAGAATAAACTCTTCAGTGAATATCAAAAGTAGATCTAAGAATTTATTGCTTTATCTTGCTCCTTTAATGGCTTTCTCTCTCTCTCTCTTGAACTCCTCTTGTGTGTATATTTGTATGTATAATTGCTTGGAGGCTGCCCAATTGAGATCTGATTGAAAAGGAATGAAACTGCTGCTTTATAGTGCTGAAACCCTGATTTTTGTGCTTATAAGACTATCTGTAGAGCTTGTAATACTATGGATAAGACTATCCGTGAGCTAGTAATAAAATCGGTAATACTATCCTTGAATTGATAATACAATTGGTAATACTATCCTCCACTCAGCAGTACAATCGGTAATACTATCCAATAAGCCTAGTAATACTATCGGTAATACTACTGCCTACTGGATAGTATTACCAACTCAAAATGATAGTATTTTCCTTTAAAAATCAAATAAAAATAGTTTTTTTGAGCCGTTTCTTCTCTTTTTCAATCGTATTTAATTCTAACAACTTAAAATTAATCAATCAACTAATTAACCTAATAAATAAATTAATTCTTATTAAATCAATTTATTTATATAAGCCAAACAATTGATTTAATTAATTAAAAGAATTAAAACTAAATTCTTTTAATCCCTTCATCTAAATAGAGCAATCCAAATCATATCACTTGACCACTTAACAATATTTCAAATAATAATACTATGTTTCCCTTCACGGATCACTGACGCCTAGTACAATGGTCTGGTTCATAGACGACTAGTTCCCCTCTAAGGCCTTCGTATTATAAACTTTACAAACCATTGTTAAACTGAGCTCTTTATTGGCAAAACCACATAAATATCCCAGTCTTCACCTGTATCAACACAAACTTCTTCGAATACCCTTAATCATTTATTCCACTGATTGCTTGAACATATTAATGAACTTCTAACAGTGCTTTGTCAAGGATTTCTTCATTGTAGTCTGTCTTGATCCATGTATATACCAAATCTTCAACTTGAATGATTCCTGTGATCATAGTATTATTTGCAAGTCCTGTTCTATGTTGAGTTATCAAACCAGACATTGTTGAGATAATATATTTAGCTTCATTCTTGCTCAATAATCTCGCCTGATGTACCGAAAAATAAGAATTTTAAATATCGCAAGCGCACGATCTCGTTTTAGTATTTCTAAGTTCATCCACAGAGACTATTTATTCTCGCAATATTCCTTAATTATTAATTACTCGAACTAAAGAAAAATTTAAAAAAATGAATTATCTAAATATTATTTTTACAAAGAAATTAATTAGCAAATTTAAAAGGAAAAATTTAAACTAACTAAAAATAATTAATTATTTATTTACGATTTAATTTTAAAAAAACGGGAATGACATGTTTGTATAATTAACTAGCCAGAAATCACAACCACGACAATAATCAATAACGCAAACAATAACAACCAAATCTCCAACAATTATTTTCCTACTAATTGTAAAGAAAGCAATATTTTTAAATTTTTTAAAAACTAAACTAATTTAAATTAGACCAATAATCCATACAAAATTCAATTGGAAACAAGCAGGAGGTTTATAATCCAGTTAAAATGATCGAGTTAACTCAGTTCCAACATTACCAACTCGGTTAAATTAAAAAGACGGACTCAGACAACTCGGTTGCTGGGTTGAGGTTGATTGGAGAAATGGGAGAAACAAAATCGCAAGTAAGGTGCACAGGAGGTGATTGAATGGAGAATTAAGCGATGGTGGTGAAGGCTGGTCTGGGTTGTTGGTAAAATGAGGCTGCGGTGGTGGCAGGACTGCGGCGTGTGGTGGAAATTGTTGCTGCGGTGGCACGAGGAGAAAGAGGGGTTCTCAGGTTAAGAATTGAAGGAAGGTGCGTGGAATCAAAACAAAGGTGCAGCTGAGTCGAATTGCAGGGGAAAGCTAAGGTAAAACGAAGGGAGTTTTGTGTTGGTGATGCTGGAGGCGAAAAGAGAGGTCTGCGGTGGTTGAAGTAAAAGGGAAAGAAAAGTTTGTAGGAGAATAATAAACAAAAACAAGGGAAACAAAACAACAATCTGTAGGAGAAATAAAATAGAAGTGCAGGAACTTGAAACATTCAAATAAAATTCTAAAGGGGACACAAATTTAAATCAAAAACTGCAAATATTTAAATGCTGAAATTTTAAGAAAGAGCAAAGGAAATTTAAAATTTATCTATCTACCCAACCAAACCCCAACTCAAATGAACTTTAAGCCGAATTTTGGTCGGAAAACGTAAGAATGCCGGAAAATCAAAGGAAACCAAATTAACTTAAAAACTACATCTAAAAATTAAAGTGCAACTTATCACTAACGACTTGAAAACATCAAAATAAAACCCACTCACCCACTAACATATCAAGAACACACAAATTAAAACAACACCCAATTAAACAAGAACACTAGATCTAGAGAATTAAAGAACAAGT
>PHNY01117206.1:2284-16022 GCA_003724115.2 Anethum foeniculum | reverse complement strand
TAAATTCTCTGTACCTTATCCCGAGCAACGTCTTGAAGACAATTAGACACATGATCTGTCATATAACTAATTAAGATATATAATACTAGAACTGGTCTCTGTCATGTCACCCTGTTCTTTTGCCTGATGCGTAATCTCACAATTGCTTTTTTACATTCCTTGATTTGTCAAATTGTCTCAGAGCCACGACCACTTTCAATGGCATTACTGGTCAATTACTAGTTTTTTTTTAATTGCAATAACAAAACAGCTGTGAAAAGAGGTCGTACCTTTTAACCCTCAAAGTATGGGATTTCATACCCTTTGACCCTTGAACATATGAAAAGACTATTTTGCCCATCCGATATATACTGTTACGTTGACTATACCGGTAGGGTATGAAAGTACATACCTTGGGGGCCAGTGGGTACGACTCAGTACTTTTGGGGTTCCTTCGAACACGCGGTATTACTTTAAGGGCCAAAAGGTAAATAAGCCTAATATTTGTCACTGTCTAGTGAAAGTAATTCTGTAATCAATATTGTGGCCAAACAATGAAATGAGATTTTGAAAGTTAGCGATGTTATTTATGAGAATTGTCGGTGATTAATTTGTGAATCTAATATAACATAATTTTTTTGCATTTCGTAATAATTTTTGAATAGTTTTTGTTCAAGCAGCTATTCAATTTTCTAAGTATACGGTTTTTGAGTAAAGGCAAAGCCACCATAACATTTCATTCTCCTAACTTCATTTCTTTTTCTCTTCCATCAGTGTACATAATCTTCAGCTGATCTTCAATCAATTTGACTTCAAAGATTCTTTGAGCTAACAGAAATGCTATTACATCTTGATCATAATCTTCATCCAAAGTTGGTAGATCAAGACCTACAACATTTGTGATAACTCTAGTTTTCTTTGTTTTCCTTGTTCTTCTAGCTGCTATCTTGAAATGAATTTTTTTGACTTGAGGAAGCATAGAAATCCAAGGTGATCCAGACTTAAGTAACACATTCTTTGAAAGTTGCTCCCCTTCTCCTAGATAAGACAGTGCTCTCATTTCTTTTAGTATTTTTATTAAGAGTTCTTATTCTCTTAGTATATTTATTCTCCCCCTTAGGCTTGTTAGCAGACTGCCTTGGGGCTCTGGGATTTGAAGGAGTTGAATATCCAATCTTGTAAGAAAAGATTATGAAGTAACTGTTTAGAGAATTTGATCTTAGCAACTCTCTTGAAAGGTTAAGAGAGTTTCAAGTTAGGTTCACCAAGTGATACCTCATGTTCTTTAAGAACAGTTTGACTCACAAGAGTTTAGGGATATTCAAAATTTTGAAAAATCCTCTTGTGATTATGTGGATGTGTTCTTCACTTTAATGAAGCTCTAGTAAACTAGAGGTGATTTGAAAATACCTTCCACATAGGTAGCATCCTCAAACTCTGGTTCCCTTTGAAAGGGACCACCACATATGTGGATTTCCTGTTTTGATAAATCAAAACAGTTTAACTTACTGTCCTAGAATCTAAGACAGTAGTTATGAGGGATTGTTGTTTAGTTTTAAAACCAAACCTCCATTTGAATTGGAGTGGATTTGAATGGCTTCCCCTTAGAAAATTCAATCTCAAAATATGTAGTCAATGCGGAGCTACTTGCACTTGAAATGTGTTGATGATCCCATGGTCTTCACTAAACAGTGATGAATCCCATGAGTTTGAAATGACATCATCAAGTACTACCTCAGCATGTAGTCTCTAGTCAAAACTGAATGAGGGTTCTGAGTTGGTAATCATAATACAAGCATTATGTTACATGATTAAGTTGGATTAACAATATAAAGAAATATTACCAATTTAATCACAAGAAGTTCAACAGGTTGAACTCCTTGATCTCAAAGAAATTTAGAGATAGTAAGAAGAGTGAGTTTAGATGTTTGATTTTTGGCAACTTCTTCTGAGAGTAGAAGAAGTTTCAAGTGAAGTGTTCTCTCTTGTTCTCTTTCTTTCACATGAGATACCTCTGCTAACTCCTTTTTAAAGATCATGAAGTGAGTTAATGAGCTTTTAGATGAGAAAGGTTTACTTCATTGTTGTCTTTTGGTAGACAGTCAATGTTTCTCTCACAAAGGTTTGGATAAGATTTGTAATGCAGGGAGAGTTTCACTTGTTTCACTCTTCTCATTGGCTCTAATTTTCTGGTTCAAAGTTTCTCTGTTTGGAAAAACACTCATGGTTAAAGAAAAATTGCAAAGATTGGGTTGATGACTTGTGGGATACCTTCATTACCCTCCAAGGTCAAGTCACATATCTTCTGAGAACCACAAAGTTTAAGAGATTATTGTCAGTTACCAGAGTAACAAGTTAACAGTCCCTTTCTAAGTTTAAACTTGAGCTGCAAAGTAATGAGACTTTATAATTTTTATAAGAGTTTTAGCTTTGTGAATGAATTCAGTAAGTTAAACTCTAATTAATTATTAATTCTCACTATTTGTCTTGCCAACATAAATATCAGACTTTAATTTTGCTGACTTCAAATCACTGAAATTTGACCTGTGTTGTTACCTGCTTAGATTGAATTTCAGTCCGAACAAATTAGTCAGTTAAGCAAGTAATTAGGAAATGCATAAGATCTTCTTTTAAACTCAGTATTTAGTGAAGTAGCACGAAAGTTCTATCATTATGTAATTCTTTTAGATGATTAGACCAAGGATAACTGATCAACAAGTTAAAACATATCCATTTATTCTTTTTGCAAAGAACTGATCATAAGTTGGAATAAACAAATAATGTTGAGTTAATCCTTTAAGATACTCAAAAACAGACATGATTCAATTTTAAACATTGCAGAATTTTTACAAACAAATTGATCATATATGAGAAACTAAGCTTTAGAATAATTCAGTACAAGAGAAATAAGCCAAAAGATTTTCATTCATTAAGACTTGAAAGATCATTACAGAAAGATTTTAGAAATAAATCCTAAACTAAGATGTCTTCCTATTCTTCTATGCTTCCTCCCTCCTACTTGCTTCAAATAGGATTGCCAGTCTGATGATTTTCTCTTGTTTCTTTTCTCTTGCCTCAGTTCTTCTAGATAATGGCCATACTCTATGAAAAGGAACCATAGTTCCGCATCCAGATCATAAGAAAAGTTCTTCCGAATCTCCGCTGGGATTTCTCTCACGTTATAGGTTACATCATCGATTGTAACTTTGAAAGTGAAATATTTGACACGAATCTTCATTGGAGTCGGAGGAAAAAGAGATTGATTCTTAAAGGGTTTTGAAAGAAAGGTTGAAGATGACCTTTGATAGTTTGGAAGAAACGAGTTGTGAATGAACGATATTATATAAGAGAGTGAGAGTAAGATTAAGAGACACCAGGAGACTAAGAGACACCATCAGTTTTTGATTAAAGAAAATTGATTTTTATTAAAAAGCGCCAATAATCAATAGCCAAAGGAGAAATAATTAACTTTTATCTCTTAAAAGAAGAAAGACTATTACATGCAAAGATTAATGCACACAAATCGAGAGAAAAAGCACATATAGCAAGCAGTCACATTAATCAAACAAGTAATCTCATATAATCCAAACACCATCATTACACCTATATGTAGAGTGTATTGTGAAAGAAAACTTATCTGAGTATAAAATTATTGATTTTTATTCAGCCAATCTCATTCGTATTTAAACCCCCTTTCACAAATCACTCTCATTTTCTTATCGAGTTCTCAAAATTCTTCAAGCACTCAATTCCTTCATAGCCTAAAATCAAATCTCTTCTTTCTCTTCTTAAACCTAAATCTAAAATGGCACCCTCAATCCCCAAAGATACAAACTACCTAACCATCCCCTCTGAAACTGAGGCTAATGAAAGGTACAAATGCTTTGTACGCTTTCTCAACACCTCCTACCTTCGTCAAGCCTTGACTATGAACCCTCCTCTGTATGTTGACATTCTTAAAGCTTTCTGGAGAACAGCTACTCATGCTGTGATGGCTAGAGAGGATGGAAGCTCTTTTACTGAAATTACTTATGTAATTGGAGGCAAGCAACTGTAATTTGGTGAAAAGGAGATAAATCAAACCTTTAGTTTCAAAGATAAAGATCATGATGCTGAAGTTACAAATGTTCAGATGGAGGAGTTTTTGGAGTTTATTCGTTATGCTAATACAATTGATCCGGGGAGGCTGAACTTGGGGAGGGGGTGAATGGATAGTTTCAAGATTTTTGATCTCTTTTAAAAAAACTGTTTGCTGTGATGTGTGTGTGTTTGAATGCGGAATAGTAAAAATAAGAACACATAAATATTTCAATCTATTTTGTATAAAGTAAATCGAGTACTACAACTTCTAGAATGAAATTCTGGCTACAAAAACAAGAACATAATGTTCCTTGTTTTCTTACAGAGAAAGAAGAGATGAATATTTTTTTTTCTATCTTTTTTATAGCTAATGACTTGATGTGCATGATATATAAGACCTATACAAAACTAATGCACACAATCATTTTACACAAATGCCCTTTTTCTGCAACGACGGCTGTAACAGACTGTAGATAGTACATTGTGCAGATGACGACCACCACTAGCCTTTCTTTTCCGTTTTTTTCTCTCCAAGTTGAGCTGTAGCTTTGCCATCTGTTATTGGACCACAGACCAGTACAGGTGCTTCCAGTATTTGTTTCCATTTTCTTTCTTTCTTTTACCTTCTTTTGTCTTGTTGTCAAACGGCTAAGTGTTGATATCGTGAACTCTAGTATTCCTCTTCTCCTGACATGTCGACATAGCTCTTTGAGACTTTGTTGTATGAAGACTTCACGACATAGTGCAAATGACACTTTGATGTATAACTATGCTGAAGACTTTGCGGTAGAGCTATATTGAAGACTTCACGGTATGGCTGAGAGGAGTATGCGACATAGCATAAACTGACTTTACGGACTGAGCATTTGGACTTTGCGGACTCAGCACTTCACGACATAGCTTTTAAGGACTTCACGACATAGTTCATTCTGACTTCTCAACATGGGGACTTAGAAAGATTTCTGCACCTTATTCCTTCAAAGTATTTCATCCTGCTGCATGAACAACTTGAACTTCTTCCAAGATGATTACTTCAAGATCCTATATACAATTTAGTTGCTAGAACCTTTCTAAACTCATTATTAACTTGAGGAATCAAAATAAAACTAGGTACATGATAACAAAACAAGTACATTGGAGAACTATACTAAATCCTAGTGATAAAACACACTAGGTCATGTAAGTGACATTGTCACAGTGTGTAGACTTGTTAATTGTGGTATTCAGACATGTCTTGACCCCAACACATATTATAAACCCCCCAAGATGGTCACAATAGGTGTAAAGGGACGTTATTCAAGTCGAGGTTGATCAAGTCAAGCCGAGCCAATTCCAATTAAACGAGTTCAAGCCGATGGAGCTCGCGATCCGTTCGACTCTAGTTGCACATGTAGTAGATAGTCGTTTGGGTCCATTTGAGTACAATGGTAAATATTTTTTTGCACCTTTATGTAGCTAAACCCCTCCTTCGCACTCTTGGCCGGTAGATATTCCTAATAGTATCATTTACGTTACAGATTAGTCTTTTTTTTAATCAAATATGCATATTATCAGGTTCATTGATTAAATTTCGCTGATCATTACATTATTAATTATCTTACACACTCACATCAAATTTAAGATATATTAACGATATGCTACAATTTTTTAGGGATGATAAAAAAATATCAAAAATTTGAAATCTAAACAAAAAAAATTAAATCGAGAAAAATAATAACCGCGAACCGATGAAACAGTTTGGTAACAATTACAGATTTATCCCTGTAACCAAAACGAAAAATCAAATCATTTATATAGTATTATATAATAGTATAATATAATTATATGTGACATTAATTACTATAGATAACCTAGTATAATTTTAAACAATTAAATTTAGAAATTTTAACTTTTAAATTATGGAATAAGTAATCATTGTACAAGCGTAAACAGTAGTTATGTATATTTCTTATTATAAAATAATAATAATAATAATAATAATAATAATAATAATAATAATAATAATAATAATAATAATAATAATAATAATAATAATAATAATAATAATAAGTCTTCATAAATTAAGTTAGTCTTTAAAATTTTGAAATTAAAGTTAATGATATTATAAATTGAAATTAATTAATAGATGATAAATTTTATAATATTAAATTTATGAAGAAGGAAAGAGCGACTCTTCGGAGTAAGCGGTACTTTAGAATTTTATATATGTTCATAATTTTAGAATGACCAAGACAAAACAGGAAATTTAGAAAAAAAATATAATATAATTTTATAAATATTTTTATTTATTTTATTTAAAAACACGTTTTCTGAAATACTTTTAAAATATATTGTATGAATGCTGCAAAACGCGGCTTAGTAAAGTAGTTATTTATAACCTAATTATCGTATTAATATTCTCTTAAACTTTCTATTTAAATCAAAGTTATTATCTTTATATTATATTTATTCTTTTGAAGTGAAAATTACCATCTTAATATTCTCATAAATTTCAAGAGCTAAAAGTTCTCTCAAAATGATATTACCCTTTTAATATTGTCATAAAATATTCTTATTGAATATTTAAATTAAATTTCATAATTTAATAAAATTAATTATTGATTAACAAATTATTAATTTTTGTGATATTAGCTTTATGAATAACGAAAAAACGACTCATTGGGTGGAAACATGTATAACGAGATGACCGTTCTATAAAATTCAATATTTGTTAAGTATTTCAGAATAACTAAGAAGGAACGAGAAATTCATAAAAAATATTATTTTAAGAATATTTTTATTTAATTTATTTAGAACCAGATTTTATAAAACTTTTACGATAAGATGTTCTCTCTCCAGTTTAACAGTATTTTCAATTTCATTACAATAAAAAACATTATTTTAATTTTTATATTCAATATTTTTTTAATATATAAGATATAATATTCAATTATTCATTCATAGATTACAGTTCTCATACAAACCCTAGAATATGGCTTTACCCCATGCTGTTAGGGTTAAAAATAAAACCCCAGCTTCTATTCAAATCACCTCCGACCAGATTATTCTCGAAGCTCGAGATCATGCAGATTGTGTTTTAATAAAACCCCCTACACACTACATCAATGATTCCACCGAACTCTCCGATTCTCGTCTCCAAAAACGCAAAGAATTCGAAGACCTTATTCAAAAACACAAAAACAATGTTCAGTATTTCGTCAAGTATGCTGACTGGGAAGCATCTCAGAATGATTTCATCCGTGCTCGCTCTATTTGGGAACGAGCCTTAGAAGTGGATTATCGTGACCATACGTTATGGGTAGTATGCTGGTTTCGAGATGGAAAATAAGTTTATTGATCGTGCTCGAAACGTGTGGGATAGAGCTACTGCTGTGTTGCCTAGGGTTGATCAGTTGTGGTTTAAGTATGTTCATATGGAGGAGATTTTGGGGAATGTGGGTGAAGCGAGAGGTGTTTTCGAGAGGTGGATGAGTTGGGATCCGAATGATAATGCATGGCTTTTGTATGTTAGGTTTGAGTTGAGGTACAAGGAGATATCTCGAGCTAGGGGTGTGTTTGAAAGGTTTGTTGAGTGTAGACGGAATGTTGGAGCGTGGATTCGGTTTGCTGAGTTTGAGATGAAGAATGGGGAGGTTGGTAGGGCGAGGAGTTGTTATGAGAGGGCGGTTGAGAAGTAGGATGATGATGATGAGGATGGTGATAGTTTGTTTGTTGCGTTTGCGGAGTTTGAGGAGAGGTGTAAGGAGATTGAGAGGGCGAGGTTTATATACAAGTATGGTCTTGATCATATTCCAAAGGGACGTGTTAATGATTTGTATAGTAAGTTTATGGCTTTTGAGAAGCGGTATGGTGATAGGGAAGGAATTGAGGATGCCATTATGGGGAAGAGAAGATTCGAGTATGAGGAGGAAGTCAGGAAGAATCCTTTGAGCTATCACTCTTGGTTTGATTACATCAGGTTGGAGGAAAGTGTTGGTAACAAGGAGAGGATAAGGGAGGTTTATGAAAGAGCTATTGCTAATATTCCTCCAGCCCAAGAGAAGAGATACTGGCAGATTTATGTATACATCTGGATCAATTATGCATTGTATGAGGAACTTGATGCACAGGACATTGAGAGAACCAGGCTTGTTTATAAGGAGTGTCTCAAGTTGATTCCCCACAATCAGTTCTCCTTTGCAAAAATCTGGTTGTTGGCTGCTCAGTTTGAGTTAAGGCAATTGAATCTAGCGGGTGCTCGTCGGATACTTGGACAAGCAATTGGGAAGGCTCCTAAGCACAAGACTTTTAGGAAGTATATTGAAATTGAGCTTCAACTTGGTGAAATTGATCGGTGTAGGAAGCTGTACGAACAATACTTGAAGTGGTCGCCAGAAAATTGCTATGCTTGGAGTATGTATGCTGAGTTAGAAAGGTCTTTAAGTGAAAAAGACAGAACGAGGTCCATTTTTGAGCTGGCAATTGCTCAACCTGCACTGGATTTGCCAGAAATTCTGTGGAAGGCATACATTGACTTTGAGATATCAGAGGGTGAATTCCAAAATACTAGACGTCTTTATGAGAGGCTTCTGGAACGCACAAAGCATGTAAAGGTGTGGATAAGCCTTGCAAAATTTGAGGCATCTGCTATGTTAGAGGATCATGAATCGCTTCGTATTCAGTGCCTCCGGAATGCCAGAAGAGTTTTTGAGAGTGGGATTAACTACTTCAGAGAATATAATCCTGAATTTAAAGAGGAAAGAATCATGTTGTTGAAAGAATGGTTAAACCTTGAGACCAGTTTTGGCGAACTTGGGGATGAAAGTTTAGTGCTTTCAAAGATGCCGAAAAAGCTCAAAAGAAGGCGGCCTATAGATATTGATGATGGTCTTCCTGGTTACGAAGAGTACATTGACTACACTTTTCCTGAAGAAACACAGGCCCTGAATATGAATATGTTGGAAGCTGCTTACATGTGGAAGAAGCAAAATACTGGGAATTGTGAATAATGGAAACTAGAGAAAGAGAGTGTATTTTCTCCTTATTTGTATGTTTCTGCATTTTGAAGATTTTGGTTGTTATTAAGTTTTCTGTGTTCAGTACATGTTTATGTGATTTTTCCCACCAATGACTGTAGAATATACAGGAAATCTTTTCCTTTTCCTGTTAAATATTGCATTTATGTTGGCTTCTGGCTTTCTAATGTGACCCTTATAGTTAAGGTTAATCGTTTAATCCTTAATTTCCAGTTCAGGTATAGGGTCAGTATCAGATTCGAACCAACTGACCAGTATTTGCATTAATATGTTTCAAAGTTAATGTAAGAATGTGAGATTGAGTTTGACTATGATACTAATCCTTCTACTGGCTCTCTTAAATCATATGTTATGCTCACCCTTACAGAATACACTTCTATCCAATAGAACATATTAGATTGCAGTCCTAATTTCATGCACTGTTAGATGCTTACTATTACTTTTAAATACCCTAACATAGCTTTTGAAACTGATTTCAACACTATTCTCAGTGCGTTGTGCACTTCACAGCAGGCCCTGCAAATGATGGATTCACTTGCACCAGGTAGATACCTACAATCTGTGTTATTATTCATATGATGCTTTACAACTCCTATATGGAAAATCAAAAGAAGACGTCATATGTGGGGAGCAGTATTTAATAACCGAAGGCACAGCTTTCAAACATTAAGTTCCCCATATAAACAGAGTACACTGTCCCAAGTACTAGATGGATAATAGCCAAATTTACTTTAATTTTTAATACTTTACTCGGAAATTGTCCACTCTATGATCACCCTACCGAGGTTTGTACATCTGATATTGTAGCCTTGTAGGAGGTTGGTCCTTGCGATGAGGTAGTATCACTTGCATAAACTCGTTAAGATATTTCATTTTCTATTTTCTGTTGTCAGAGAGGATTCAGTTCTCGTCAGTGGTTCTGGTTTCATGTTTAAAAGCTTTTACAATGTGGTTCTGGTTTCTGTTGTGGATATTATGTTTAAAAGCTTTTAGAATTGTTGCTTGATTTCATCTTATGCTTCATGCTTTTTCGTATCTTAAGTGCACCCACACACAAATGCATATTACCTATTCTTTTGTTTCAATGTCCTTTTTGCAGGTGCTGAGAAGAGGGAAACAAGGTAATTTTTTACATTTCATGAATAAACATTTTTAAATTAGGAGAAGGTAAAGTTCAAGTGCATAAATGCTAATTGCTTAAATGAATGATGATGTATGTTTTCAGGTCAAAATCTTCTTTTGGTTATATTACTTTCTTGTGATTCAATTTAGCTTTTATGTTTGTTCTTATAGCAGTATAATGTTTAGGTGTATAATTTTTTCAAACTATACTACAGTTCGGATTCTGTTTAATATGCTTCTGAATATCTGACTAAAATGTCTGTCTAGTCCCTTTATTTATTGTTTCAGCATTATGTAATAAGACGTTCTAGAATAGATGGACGTGCATCTGATTCCATGCTCTTCCTGCATTTAGGCGCAGAATGCATTAATTTACACACTCCTGCTAGCTGGACACTTGATTAGTAGATGGATTATATCTTATTTTGATGGAACTTATGCATGCAATAACTAGCACTTTGCTGTATTGTGATCTTACGCTATATATGCTTCTGATATTGTGTACCATACAATTTGATAGAACCTTAATTATATCTTCTATGTTATGCTTTTTCTTTGTTTTTCTATATAACATTGCGGTCGTTGCTGGACTTACTAAGGAACTACTCGCTAGTTTAAACTACTGCCCTTGCTTGGTTCTTTAATGATTACAGATTTAAGCTTCTTAGCATATCAAGTTAATATTAACAGAATACCTATAATTTTTGTGTTGTAGTTTCATATGCGAGATCTGTTATCGAGAACCCCCATCTGGAACAGTAGATTCTGCTATTCCGTCCAAGTATATCATCTTTGGTTTTTACAAAACCAAAATATTTACGTAATTCCTTGTTTCACATGTCTTTCTTAATTTGGTCTACTTGGCACTAACTAATATAGATCACACCATTAATAATGGTATCAAATATTTTCAGGCATGATAAAATGATGTTTTCTCCCCCCTCCATCAGAAAATACAAATCCAACACTTAACAACATATCCTTGCATCCTTCCTCGAGTCGTGTACTGCTATCTGAGTCTTCAAACTAGGGAATTCCTGTTGTATGACAAGGTTAGAGCCTAAGGGGTAAAGCAAGAGGATGTTGCATTTTTTTGAACTACTACTTAATACTTAGTTACTACCATTCTTAAAGAAGTATCTAATACCAGTATACTAAAACAACTAAGTAATTTTAACCGATTTATTGCTTTAAGTAGTTATAAACTACTTAATAATTTGAATCCTTAATTCCATGCTTCGCGTCAAAGCTCCACACTGTCAGGTTGGTAAACTAGGACATATTACCTGCCAGTTTGTTTGCAAGGTGCTTTACATGTAGAATATAAGCAAAAGACTTGCAGTCACAAAGACTGGGAATTGTGAATGATGTTTCTGCATTGTGTACCTTTGTGTTCTGTTATAAGTATTGCTATACATATAAGCTGCTCTAATTTGTTTATTTTTCTTTCTCAACATTACAAGGGATATACATTCATTCTTATTTTTCAAATTATAAATAACTTGTGCCCATTATTTTACATGTTTGAAGGATTTCTATAGAACATTACAAACCTTCATAAAACCAGATGATCCCTAGAGTTGGACTTTGGTCATCTTACATCTAGTTGTAAGAGCAATAGGATCTATTACCTAAGTCATGATAGCAGACAGACATTTTAAATTACTATATATTTTGTTCTAATTGTGGATTCTTAGAATAGGGTTTGAATGGTACTTTAAATTGGATGATTTTCTTCTATTTGTAAACATTCATTCTAAGCTTTTGTCTCTGCTTTTCACTACTTTAACCTACAATAATTCTGAACTGCGTGAGGGAATGAGTCGGACTGTTTTGTAAGCTTCTGACTGTGTCACTTGGAGGGTATCTACCAATTACTTCTTTTTTGCTAAATGGTATCCAGCACTTCAATGATATAAGCACATAGTTTGGAGTTTTATTTGCAGTTGAATAGATCGTAACAAAATTGGTATTTTCTATTAGTTTTTTCCATGTTCCCTCTATCACAATATCACAATCTTTCTTTGATCACCAGAATTTCCTTAAAGATATTTTTATAGGTAAATATCTTTTAAGTTAATCCTCAATAATTCAGTTGGTTTCAGATGTTACTGCAAGATCTTTACCTCCATAAGCTTCGTCACTGCAAAGCCATCCAAATGTTGAAAATTTGTTAACAGATTCACGAGACAGATAGTGACTTTCATATATGATATACCATGTATGTTTGTTTCCTTCATGCTACATCAGTCAGAACTGTCTATAGACCCCTTTAATTTTATATCTGTAATTTTCATTTGAATGAGTCTGATCTGGAATATCAAAGTCGCAGGGCTGCATCTGGAGTGCATTAATTCTTTTATTTATCCGTCTTTAATTTATGTCATGCAGCTTCACCCCCCTACACCTATCACAAGGTTTATCAATAGCATTCTAAAATAGAACACTTTGTCTTACTCCTCTTGGTTTTCCTCATTGCAAGTACTGCATCTCCCAAAGTAACATTTTGGCCGCCATCCGCTAGGAGACATTTAATTTTATTTGCTGGGATGGAATACGTTCAAATGCAGGGCAATTTCTTTTCCTCTATGCCATCAAGGCATCAAGTCATGACATTCTGATGGACTGCGACACAGGTCTTTTTCAAACACTATGATAGAGTTTCTCATTCGTTCATTTACAAGGAGCAGATTTGTCTTGCAAGCAATTTGGTTCATTTTTTTAGCAAATGTCATGAAATTGATTCCTGCAAGAAACCCCTCTCCACTTCTCATTACTATCATAAATAATATGTTCCATGCTTGTTATTCTCATACAGTTATTCTCTGTTATGACATTATGACTAGTTGACTTGGTAGGAGTGTGGTGATATTCTTCTGTTTATTTTGGGGTGTTAGGGGGTACTTTCGCAATCTTTAAAAGTTTTAGGCTGTTTTGTCAATGCTGTTGCTTTAATTGTGTTTGCTCCTGTTTTTTGCAATCTCTGTTCCTCGGTAACTCTCAGTATCTATATGTCTGGTGTTTGGCTTTGGTTGAGGTGTTGCAGTGTTTGATCAGTTGTGTGCATTGCTTTGGGGCAATTTTGCAAGCTTTTTTTAGTTGCAGGGTCTATCTTACATTTTTATAGAAATATAGAGCCTGCTGTGATTATTCTAAAAACCTCCGCAATATGACTGTCTGTGATCATTAAAATGATTATTCTGTATAATTCAGCTCTGGCAAACTCGTGTCGCTAAACTCTTAGCTCTTGTACATGTTAGAAACATATTCTCATGATGTTTGATTTATTCCAGTACTACTCTAATTGACAGACCTTTTATTATGTACGACTGATGCAGTATTATATGCAGAGTAAATTACATGATTGTGGCTAAGTTTTACACGCATTTACAAAATATTGGCCGTATTTTCAAATTCACAGAATGATGGCTGAATTTGCCTAACGTCTTTCAAAAACGTGTCTGCCGTCAAGGCCGTTAAGTTTCCACCGTTAATATTAAAAAAAAAGCGTAAACTGAAGAGTAATTATGTAAAAGAAGTCG
>PHNY01117147.1:0-17572 GCA_003724115.2 Anethum foeniculum | reverse complement strand
TATATATATATATATATATATATATATATATATACACGACAATCATATACAAATATTTGTTGGTGTTTCATACAACATACATGAATTGAGATTGATTGTCAAATTCATTGGTCAACAAGTTTAAGAAGGTATGATTCTTCTGCATCATGTCTTCACTATGAAACTCAATCTTCTGTAACTTAGGTGATTTTGTTTACAAATTCAAGTTTGTTCTCCAACCATCTTAAGTTTTAGTACTCTAGCCATCTTGGTTCCCAAGCTTAACACTGTAGCAAAATTGTAGCAGTTCTTTTGTCAGTGTTGCTACGTATGGAGTAAGTTCTTTTCTTTGTATATTAAGTTGTATTCATTGTAATAAACATATTTCAAACAATTAATATAAGAGTTCTTTTTCTCTTACATTATTTCTTAATTACAATTTTATAAAAACACATTAACACACATTTGTCATCATCAACACACAAGTTATTAATATAAACTTATTCACATAAGTTTTATCGCAACATGTATACATTTTAATAGTTTGAATATGAACGAGTCTTAGATATATGAATCTAGCATTTCACAATTGTGTATAATGTTAATTATTGTATAAATTTTATCTTGAATTAGAATTATTGAAATGTTCATCGAGTGATTTAGAAATCATATTCAAGCTGGTACTTGAAATGCAACTGTTAAAAACTAGATCTTACAATGATCAATTGATAAATACCATAACATGAAGAGAGAAAAATAAAAGCAAAATTCTATACAACTAATATACTGTAAAATGTATAGTTATTATTATATTATATATGGGTCCCTTTATTAAATTTCAAACAATATTTTTGTCGTAAATTATTTATTTTATTATCTTTTTTTAAGATTTAATTATGAAAAAGTTAATTATTTAAATAGCATAAAACAACGATATTTTGTGTAAAATTACGAGGAAAAACTTATGATGAAAAATTTTGGCATACCCAAAATTTGATGATAATTGAAATATGTCATAAATAATTATGAAATTTGTAGCTGTTGTGAAATTTGTGTTTTTCATGTAAATCTAAACTTAAGAATTGAGTAAAAATGATGAAATTTTTTCGAACGATTTCAATATAAAAATTTCGTCACCAATAGCCAAATTTATTTTAGCGAATTAGAAAAAAAATCTAGCTCAAACCTAAATAATAATAATAAAAGGGACCAGGTAACATTTAAATAATAATATAGTAGATTATGTTAACAAGGAAATAATTATGATAATTGGAATTATCGAATAACAATAATAATATATTTCCTCTGTTTTTCAATATTGAAGTTTGACTTTTTGACATACATGTTTGGGAGTAATAACCATATGGTTGGAATTAATTCCAAATTTTTTTGAATAGAATTATTAAATCAATACTTTTATTCATAAAAAATTTAGAAAATAATAATTTTACCAATGGAAACGGGAGTTTGCCAAATAGAAAATATAGTCACGAATCCAAAATTTCAATCGTAAAAAAGGAAAATATAGAGTATCCATGTCATCTAATAACTTGCAAATCTACAACTATCCAAATTGAAAATAAATCTAAATAAAAAAAATCAATATAAGAGAATAAGAAACATTCACATCATCCAATAACAAACCACAAAATTCAAATAACTCGAAAACCAACGAACATGCAACAAAAATACAAGTGCAACAAGAGAAATTCAGACTAAAACCAAATTCAAAGCCACAAAATATATCAACGTCTAATATCAAATCAAATCCAAATGTAAAATTAAATCCAGAAAATCTAATATTACAATTAAACGAATTCAACTCCAACTTGTATCAAATCGAACTAGAAACAAATATTTAATTCTAAACTAGTAAAGATAAAAAGAAATAAATATAAAGAAACAATCCCATAAAGGAGTCACTGTGTTTAGTATTACTCATTTCATAGAGCACTAGAAAAAATGAAAACATTCGTATGATAAGATCAATATACCTACGACTACTCCAATCATAATGAACAAAAAAAATTTCTTAACAAGAACAATGTGCCTAGGAATACTCCTAAAAATACAATTTATCAATTTTACCAATCATATTAAATAGCATAACTGAAAATGTAACTCAAAGTAACACAATTGTGTTGAATTTCAGACCTAGTATAAGCAGCACACGCGCGCGCGCACACACACACCTGTTTACACTTTGAAACGGGAGAAACAAAAAGAAGTTTTTTCCTTGATCAAACAACTGAGTACAATAGAGTGAATGTAAAAGGTCAGTTAAAACAACTCCCTACAAACTAGCAACATTCACCAGAAAAACTTCACACACTCCTAATCGCCCTATGACTCTCATAAATAATCTGAACCAACTTGGGTTTCAGTCTCATACTAAAACGTGGCTAACAAATGCCATTATTAAAATAAAATAATAAACCAGCTAAATAAATAACTAATAAGTTTAGATTAAAACCAACAAAACACCCCCTTAATCTAAACTTATGCACACAACTTCTTCATACCCAGCAAATCACTCATTCGTCCGAACTTGACAGCTCTTAGGGCCTTTGTCAATACATCTGCCTTCTGCTTATCAGTTGTAACATGCCTGAGTTCAATTTTTCCTCTCTCAACACATTCCCGAAAAAAATGATAACGAATATCTTTATGTTTACTACGACCATGAAAAGTTGGATTCTTTATCAAATCTAGAGCAGACTTATTATCCAAGTACATTATCACAGGACCTTGCTTGACGTTGACAATCTGACTCAGTAACTTTCGCAACCAAACACCTTGACATGCCGCTGCAGTAGCGGCCATGAATTTAGCTTCACAAGAAGAGAGTGCAACGCACCTTTGTTTCTGAGATACCCAAGTTATCAAGCTGTCATTTAGATATAAAACCATTCCTCCTATACTCTTTTTATCTTTTATGTTTCCTGCCAAATCACTATCAGAAAATCCTGATAAGATGTAATTACCTGACCCCTTTGCATAATGTAAGCCATAGTCTAGAGTTCCTTTTATATATCGTAAAATAATCTTTACTGCATAGTAGTGAACCATATTGCGACTAACAGTTCCCACAGCAAAAGCTATGTCAGGACGAGTGTGAACTAAATATCGAAGACCTCCCACAATACTTTTAAATTGAGTATGATCTACTTGCTTCCCGTTTTCATCTTTGTGCATCTGCAGTCTCTCCTCCATATGATATTTCTCTAGATTGCATTCCAGTATACCATCCTTTTGCAGAACTTTCTTTGCATATGCACTCTGTTTCAATTTGATGTCATCACTTTCTTGCTTGACTTATATCCCCAAGTAATGAGAAAGTCTCCCAAGATCACTCATCTTGAAATTTTCTACCATCTGCTTCTGAAAAGAATCGATACCTTGCACACTAGTTCCTGTGACTAACAAGTCATCGACGTCAACTCCTACAAACAGAACTTCATTCCCAACTTGTTTAGTGTACACAGCTGGTTCATAAGGACATTTAATAAACCCTAACCTCTTTAACCAGCAGTTGAGCTTCGCATACCAGGCCCTTGGTGCCTGTTTCAAACGGTAAAAAGCTTTTACTAATTTATAAACAAGATGCTACATTCCCTTTGTCACAAACCCTTCACGTTGGCTCACATACACATCCTCACTTAGCTCACCGTTCAGAAATGTTGATTTTACATCAAGATGATACACTTCCCAGTTATTCTTGGCTGCAAGTGCAAGTAATAATGTAACAGTTTCCAACCGAGATATTGGAGCAAAGACCTTTTTATAGTGTACACCTTGTCTTTGAAAGTAACCCTTTGCTATAAGACGCACCTTGTACTTTATAATCTTTCCCTCTATGTCCCTTTTCAATTTATATGTCCACTTCAAGCTGATGGGTTTGTGCCCAGTTAGCAGTTCAACCAAGTTCCAAGTGCCATTTCGTTCTATAGCTTCAATTTCAGCTGTCATTGCTTGCTCCAATGATTTTTATTTTATTGCTTGACCGTAGCACATAGGTTCATCAACTCCCATCAACGTCAGTTCGTCATGAAGTTCTACTTCTTTAGTATTATTGTAGATGTCTTAAAGTTGTCTGTAGCGTTTATATTCACTTTCTTCATCTGTTAGTTGACTAGTATCAAGCTCACTCGTCTGTACTGGTGTGTCTAGAACATGAACACTATTTGTAGAAACTGTTGTCTCACCATTACCTCCTTCTACCTGTTTTTCATTGACTATAACGAAAGAGTTTTGTGTACTGCTGTCTTTACTCCCTTGCTCCCAAGGCCAACTCTTGTTTTCTTCAAACACAACATCCCTACTGACTTATAGAGAATTAGTTCGAGGATCATACAACCTACAACTCTTTGTCCCTGGTTCCTTCCCCAAGTACATAATGTTTTGCTCAGGTCATCCAACTTGATTACATTGATACTGGGAATTTTTACATGAGCAAAACATCCAAAAAGCTTCAAATATTCGAGATTGGGTACCTTCCTTGACCATGCTTCATACGGGGTCTTACCAACAATTACACAAGTTGAAAAATGATTCAGAACATAGATCGAGTGCCTTACTGCCTCTCCCCAGAATTTATACGGTATACTTTTCTCTTTCAAAATACTTCTCGCCATTGCTACAACAGTCTTATTCTTCTGTTCGCCAACACCATTCTGTTGCGGAAAGTACAGAGTCGTGTAATGTCTTTGGATGCTAGCCTTCGCGCAATAATAAGTGAACTTATTTGAACAGAATTCCCTACTTCTATTTGTCTTAAAAACTTTAATTCTCCATTCAGGGTGATCTTCTACCAAAGCTTTAAACTTCTGGAACGCCTCGAACGCCTCGTCTTTAGTTTTTAAGAAATAAACCCACATTAATCTGCTATAGTCATCCACAAGCAAGAAAAAAAAACCTTTTACCACCAGGTGTCGGAGGAGATATAGGACCGCAGATGTCTTCATGCACCAGTTTCAGAGTTTTCGAAGCGTTAAACGTGATTTGCTGATGAGAGGATTTTCCGGCCTGTTTTGACATCAAGCACCCTCTGCAAAGATTCTTGGGCTGAACAAACTTGGGTAAACCATGTGCCATCTCCTTGTTAGACATGAGAGTCATGGCCTTAAAATTTACGTGTCCAAGCCTACAATGCCACAACCAAGTGTCTTCTTCTGCTTTTGACATCAAACACGCAGGTCTGCTTTCCTCAATAATCAATTCATACAGCCTGTTACTTGAACGTCTGACCTTCATCAACAGCCTTCCGTCTTTATCATTGACCCACTGGAAATTACTATGAAGTACCACTTTGCAACCTTTTTCTGCTAGTTGACCCAAGCTAATAATAGTATTACAAAGATCTGGAATGAAATATGCCTCACTTAGCACATGCTGCTCACCAGTTTGACATTTTGGACTCACAGACCCTTTTCCCCTTTATTGTGACAGTTGATCCATCGCCAAACCTAACTTCTCCGGTCACGCTTTCATCTAGTTCAGAGAATTTCGATCGCACCCCTCATGTGGTCGCTAGCTCCGTTGTCTAGATACCACATATTAGACTCCACATTCCCTTCAGCCTCTTGCTTCAGTTTTGGCACCACATTCTTCTCGTCCAACAAAACATGTTTTTCTCCTTTTCATCACACTCCGTTAAGAGTAAAGCCGGCTCATCATCTTCTACTTAAGTCAGATTATCTTCTTATTTTTGTTCTCTTTCACGCTTTGGCTTTCGACATTCAGAGGCATAGTGTCCCAAAATGCTGCAATTGAAACATCTAACCTTGCTTTTGTCTCGATTTCCCCGGTTTCCATCCTTGTTTCGACTTTCATTGTCACACTCACCCTTCTGATTTAGTGACGTCTTCCTTAGCCATTCATCCCTAGTGAGTAACAACTGTCCATCTTGTGCTTCCTTTTTCGACCACTCCTTCTCTGTCAGTAGCAGCTGGTTCCCTGAGGTTTATGTTGGCCAACAAATACAATCTTCATGAGCTTTGAGTCGTCTCACAATCTCTTCCACTAAGGATTGCCAACTTGTTCGATAGTCGAAGCAATTTGAAGGTACTTAGCTGGTATTGCTCTAAGAGATTTCTTAACAACGTATGATTCCTCCATTATTTCACCCAGAAAATGTATGTTTGTCACAATGCCACACAGCTTCAAACAGAAATCATCAATCTGCTCGGTTTCTTTTATAGTTAGAGACTCCAGCTCGGCTCTCAAGGTCTGCACCTTCGCCTTCTTTACTCTGTCAGCCCCTACACACATGGTTTTTATGTCCTCCCACGCCTCCTTTGCCGATTTCTTCTTTGCAACGGGCATCAAAACATCATCTAGGATAATCCGATAAATAATTGCCAAGGCCATTTTGTCTGTACGCACTTCAAGCTTTGGCTTCTTATCATTAGACTCAAATGCCTCCCACACACCTTGTGCCTCATGAAAATCTTCATTTTCAACGACCATGTCGTGTAGTTATTCCTTGCCAACATAGGATAGTTGAGCCCCATCGATCCCTCCTTTGATTTTGGCAGGTCCATAGTTCCCTTCTTGGGCATATACTTGGGAATACAGTTCCTCGCTCTGATACCAAATGTTGAATTTCAGACCTGGTATAAGCAGCAACACACACACCTTTTACACTTTGAAACGAGAGAAACAATTTTTTTTTTACCTTGATCAAACAACTGAGTAAAGATCAGGTAAAACAACTCCCTACAAACTAGCAACATTCAGCGGAAAAACCTCACACTCCTAATCTCCCCATGACTCTCCTAAATAATCTGAACCAACTTAGAACTTAGTCCCATTCTAGAACCTCGCTAACAAATGCCATTATTAAAATAAAATAATAAACCAGCTAAATAAACAACTAATAAGTTTAAATTAAAACCAACAAAGTGAAGCCAAGATGAAATTTATATAAAATAATTAGGAAATTAATCTTTGATTGATCGGGGAAAAATATATATAATCACGATTGAGGAAACAAGACGTAACTAATTTGAAAAAGAAGACAACGAAAAAATCTCTAGATATACTGTTATTGCCACATGTGATAATTGTTATGATGAATTGTCAACCAACCTATCCCGAATCGACGTAATTCTGAATACTATAAAAAAATAAGTAGA
Source organism: Anethum foeniculum (assembly GCA_003724115.2). Lineage (NCBI taxonomy): Eukaryota > Viridiplantae > Streptophyta > Magnoliopsida > Apiales > Apiaceae > Anethum > Anethum foeniculum. Next base: position 10,457 of record PHNY01117147.1, on the reverse strand, counting down.
GAAAAGACAAAGTAAGAATTTATTAATTTTTTCTCCATTATAACATTGAAGAGACTTATATAGTCAACCTAAATAATATAAAATAAATTTTAGTAACAAGGAAATTTTTTTTGTAAAAGATAATTATAATAATAATAGTAATAATAATAATAATAAAAATAATAATTTACATATGTTAAGTGTTAACATAGAAATGAAATATACCCGAATTCAAAATAAAGATGTGAAATATTTATACGCTACGTGCATTTCTATGCCTTGCCCTCTTTTGTGTGCCATACAGTAACAAGTCAAGTCACACACACACAAACCCTTTCTATGATCTACAACTCATATAGACCATAGTAGACGCATTATTCATTTATTTGCAATAAACTTGGATTACATATACGTAAAACGGTAGCATTATTTTTCACGTTTGAACCTATATTATTCGCCGTGCCTATTTTAATTTACGTTGGGAATTTTTATCTGGGTCTTCTAGGCTTGTATCCCCAGTTGGCCTACACACAAGTGATAAATCTAATAATAGTTCATACCCATCTGGATCTTGAATTTCATACTATTATATCTAGGATCGTCCATAAATAAATGAACGTCTATATGTCTGTGCTGCAGCCTGCTCTGTATTAAATTTGATGATCTTGTACACCGGGGGATGTGCCTATAGATACATGTGAATCAACAGATATACCACAATTACTCAAGTTAAACGCAATACAGTGGCAGGTGATATCAGCGGTAACTGATTGTTGTAGACTGCAGACATATCTGCATGTATGTGTGTGTGACTGTCTACAATGGCATGCATAAACACATGTCCACGCCAGTTGTGTAAAGTCAGAGAGACGGAGTCTAAAAAAGAAAGAAATGAAGAGTGAGCATTGGGAACATTCCCATAGCTTTATAAATTTTGTCTGGAGTTGAGACTTGCGAGGGCCACAAACAAAACATTCCTCCTGCTAAAGGCATGAGATTCAAAGCAATATTTCCTTTACAGCAAACACAATTATATATATGGCAAACGATTATTGTCAACCATTATCAATTTTTTTAGTAGACGGAAGAAAATCGTACAAAATCAAGTTAGTATAAGCACTCAATAAAAGGAAATGTATCACCCTTTATTCACTTGAAAAATTAAGAACTCCTATCTGTCATGAAAAATCTTAGAAAATAAATATAATAATCACATGTCACTAACAACACTCTTCGACACCAATGAAATGGATTTTCACTAATGATCATTAGAATGAAAATTTGATTGTTCACTTGGCACAATAAATAAATAAATTATTCCCATATCCACTCCATTGAATTTCATTCTATCCAAAACATTTGGGATAAATTCATTATTTCTAAACACGATAAAATTTTAACATATTTTTTCTTTGACAAAATTTTTTCAAAAAATTTTTTGTTCGAGAAATTTTTCCCGAACTCTTTTTCGGGAAATTTTTTCCGAGAAGTTATTTTCCTAGATTTTTTTCTAGGAAAATTATTTTAGGGAAAAAATCTTTTTGGAGAAATTTTTTTCCCAAAATTTTTTCAAGAAATATTTCTTCAAAACTTTTTTCGGAAAATTTTCGAGAAAATTTTTCCTCAAAACTTTTTTTCTTCCTAATAATTTTTTATTCCACAAAACTTTTTTTCCTAATAATTTTTTTTATATAATTTTTTTCAAAAAAAAGCCTATAAAATTTTTCTTCATTTCATTCCATTCCCTTCAAAATATATGGCAAGTAAACATAATATTTGAGCCTCGTTCTATTGATGTAAAGTAAAGGCTAACCTAAAAATGTATATACGGATAAAATGACTTCAACGTTCGTTATGTTGTATAAGCATCTTGTTTCAACGTTCGTTATGTTCTATAAGCATCTTTCAATTTCTCTTGCTCTCGTTTTCCTAATCCACTTGTTGAATAAACTAAAAAGTTAAAGGAAAACTAACATTTTGAAAAGTAGAAAAAGCTGCATTTGCCTGCTTTGAATAATATTTGAATATGCAACTTTATATCTTTGCATGAATATACTTAACTTATCATAACATTACATTTATTCCCCTTTGCCGGAGAGTAAAAGCTTTACGTCTTGCCCTAATATAAGTAGATATTATAATTGGGTTTCAAACAAAATTTAAAACAATATTTGTTACCAATCAATAAATATTATAAGTTTGATTAGTTTTTATATTTTAATAACATTGGACCCTGTATACATAATTTTTTTTTTATTAATTAATTACACATGCACACATGAGTCCAATTTCAATAAGGCACAAAAGTTCAACCCCTGCATACACAAAAGTTACACTAATCAAATCAAAATTAAACTTATAAAATTTAATGTTTAGCATGCACTATAAATACTATTAAAACAATGGTAGTTAACTAGTAATAATCAATAATCTATTATTCAAATGATTAATATTATTATTTGAGGCATTTTATAAATAATTTATAAGTTAAAAAATATATGTATTTTTGACCATAAGTAACGAACAAACATATGTATTCTGTGCTTATTAATTGGTACCACCATAGCAAGGGTTTTTGTGTGAATTATAGAAGTTTCAGGATAACCTATATAGTTCGTTGTAAAGTGTGTTGCAAAACTGGAATGATGTCAAAGATCTTGAACGTGGCAAGTAAATTTACAGTTATATCATCATGTATATATGTTGTGTCATGCATCTATCAAGGAACAGTAAATTTGTCTGAAAAAGCTGATTTCTTATTATCTATGCTGGCCTGCCGGTACATATTAGAAATAGCGCGTGTGTTTCGGTGTTTGATTTAATTTCAACTTAACAAGAAAATTATGTTTGTTTACTACTCCCAAATAAGTGATAATGTGTATTGTTGTAGTTTGAGAAATGCTAGAGTCTTTAAAACAGTTTTATAAAACAAAACTCAATGATGAGTTGTTATCATGATATTCATTATTTTTTCATTAATGAAATAGTCTGGTCATGAATTAATATGAGTTCCACAAATAAAATAACTTGTTATTTGAAAAATCTTTTTAAAACACTTTTCGCCATATATGGTATTACTTTTGTAATTATTGTAGTTTGAATTATTCACCATCATCTTTTTCGGCTTATTTTCGATAGAAAATTAGTGCTTTTTACTCGAAGAGGAAGGGAGCAAAATCGAAACTATAATTTATGGCGGAGTATCTTAACTTGCACCAATAAAATATTATGGAGGCATAAACGCCTTAATAAACTACAGCTATTTTAATAATTAGACGTGCAGGCATACATTAGGCTGATGATTAATATTATTACACTATTAATTGTGGTGCTTTTAGCCAAATTTTGTTGAAATGACAATACAAGTCTGGGCTGGGACAAATAGAGTAGACCGTTAATGATAGTGTTAAGTAGGAAAGTATATTGATTTAGGTCGGTTGGGTTATGCATAGGCAACTCAAACCTTTTCCGCTTTTGGGCTTTTATGTCAACTTTCATCATCAATAATTTAGGGCTTTGTCCAATTCACAAGTCAGCCTATCTCCAACTAGAATTTTTTGCCAACTTCGCAAGCTTTCGGTGAGGTATTTTTTTTTTTAAATTAAAATCTGATATATGTATACTTTTTATTGTAATGTGCTAAAATTTTGTTGTTGTATTTAATTATTTTTTTTAATTTATAGTTAAAAATATGTTTTATCCTCTAAAAACGAAAAGTTTTTCTGAAATGCATTAATGAAATTACCCCCTCATTTTTTTTGTTAAATTAAAAAAGAAAATAGTCCGATTATTTCTTGAAAAACAAATAATTGGTAGTTTCAATTGCAAGAAGTTATATATTACTCCCTCCGTCTCTCCATGTTCTTTAAAAAATATAATAAAAATAAAAGAGTTTTTTTCGAGAGAATAATAAAAATATTCTCATATTTTCTTAAAAATATAAAATTCTTTTTCACACTCTTACGCCCATTATGTTTTTAACAAATTTTTGAACACTTGACCCTCTTGATAAAAATATCAAATTTGTTATTTAGCAAAAAAAAATTAATTTGTTTATTTTGATATAATTATCTGACTCTGTATTCATTTAAGACTTGTTCTATTAGCTATTGATTCTGTAATTTAAACACAGACACAATGATAATTTAGTTGAAATAAATCCTAATTATCGCATATTGCATTACAAAGAAATAAAGTTGAATAAAAAAAGCTGAAGAGGGAAGAGAAGGAAAGTAGCAAGAGATTGCATGATCCAAGAAGTAAAGAGCATGCTTAATGCTTTGTTGTAAGCTTTTGTAATTGAATGGAAGCCATTGCTTGTACATTTAACACAGACTTGCAGTTAGACAAACTTTGGGTCTGCTGCCTGCAGTCACTCTCAGTAGGACACAAATTGTTACTTAAAAAATAATGTTTTTTCAAAATTAATTACTCCCTCTGTCCCATTTAATTGTCTACATTACTTTTTGACACCCTTTTTAATACTCATTTAAAGTACAGTTTCATATTTTTTTTTCAAAATTTTTTTTTCTGAATAAAAGTTTAATGTTTAAACTTTTATTCAGGAAATTTTTTTTTTTTTTAAAAATTATAGAACTACACTTTATACGAGTCTCGCGTGCACAGTAGACGTATACAATCTAATGGGACCGATGAAGTAATAATTAGGGGTATTTATTAAAATTTTACTCCATCTGTCTCTTTCATTTCTATACACTTTCCTTTTTGGGATGTCCCATTCATTTCTATACATTTCAAAAATTACTAAAAATAGTAAAAAATTTATAATACAAAAATTAACTACATCCACTACTTTCCTCCACTACACTCACTTTATACATTAAATATTGATTGACCCTACCACTTTTCCCACTTTTCTTATTTTTTATCACTAAATTACATGCCCAACCCCTTATGTATACTATTGACTGGGACCTACGGAGTATTGTTTAAACATACCCGGGCAAGCTATTTTAGTTAGATAAGAAATGAGTGAATTGGCTGAATCATCTCTCTGTTATACTCAAACTTTCACTTGAATAACTAGTACAAAAAAACTTTGAGTCAAATATTTTAATTGTTTAAAATTTTCATTTTTAAGGGGTTAGTTCCGTAAAATATTCTATAGGAAAAGTGATGTTTATGCAGTGTGGCATACTCAAATTCAAATTTAATACCAAATTTATAATTTAACTGAGGGGATAAATGACATTTTGGTCACTCCAATGACCAGAGACTTGCAATTGCTAGATCAAACTGAAATTTTTATTACCCAAATCATTGTACTTTTTAAAATTTTCATTAAGGTCACTGACAATTACATCCATTAAAAACTGGACGAAAACTAACTAAGTTTGGTGAGTCGGCTCAAATAGATCCATCCTACATGTATGGCCAATTTGAAGCGAAATTTTGGTCACTCAACTGCTTAGAAACTTGTAATTGGATAATCAAATTGTAGAAAATTCAATCAAATCATTGTACTCTTTAAAATTTTCATTCCGGTCATTGGCCGTTACATCCATTAAAAACTGGAAAGAGACCGAACTAATAATACTCCTATAACAGTCTCAAGAGCTCTAATACAACACATCTTCTCTCTCTTATGAAATTCCCAAACATATAAACAAATACAACATTTACACACACATTATCATTAATGATTTCACTCGCACAAACTTCTTTATTAATCACTTGTCATTCTATATATCTTTAAGCCATTTTTTCAAAATCCGTCAATTTTTTAATCAGGCTACTTCCCCAGCACTACTGTCTAGAACCAAGTAATTGAGGTTATTCAATGACACAAATGCTTGTTTGTAGACACGATTTAGATACCTTGGATCAATAAACCCTAAAGGTTGTTCAACATAAACTTCCTCTTCAAGTTCACCGTTAAGAAAAGCACTCTTCACATCCATTTGAAAGACTTGAAACTTCATGTGAGCAGCAGAGGCCAAAAAGATTCTAATGGCCTCTAGTCTTGCAACAGGAGCAAATGTCTTATCAAAATCAATTCCTTCTTGCTGAGAATACCCCTTTACAACTAACCTTGCTTTATTCCTTGTAATAATTCCCTAACTATCAGTTTTGTTTCTAAATATCCACTTAGTACCAACAATAGACCTGCTCCTTGGTCTTGGCACAAGTGTCCATACTTTGTTTCTTTAAAATTCATTTAACTCCTCTTGCATTGCTGTAACCCAGTCAGCATCTTGAAGAGCTTCATTCATTTTCTTAGGTTCATTCAGAGATAGAAAAGAATGATAGAGACACTCATTCTCAGTTATAGTTCTGCTAGTCTGTAAACCCTTATCAGGATCTCCAATTATTAAATAAAGTGTATGTGACTTTGTCCATTTCCTAGCTTTAGGAAGTTGGCTTCTAGAACTGGAAGATTCTCCATGATCCATAGTGTCTCCTCGTTGATTTTCAATAGTACCTTCAGTATCTCCTGATGCTCCCCCTGAAACAGTGCTTTCATTGTTATCAGAATTTGTTTCATCAGTATTTGATGAACTATCTTATGATGTTTCTTTAGTTAAAATAGACTCTTGAGTATGATTGTGTTGCTCCCCCTCAACATGTGCTTCATGATTTGAAGTTTGATTATCATCAGTAAATAATGATTCATCATAGTCTATTTGATTATCAGCATTTACACTGTCAGTATTTGAAGAAATATCAGGATTTAGTTGAACAGAATATGGTACTTCATTTTTAAATCTCAATTGATCATGATCATCAGCATCTTCTAGACCTATAATTTTCTTGTCATCAAAAGACACATGAATTGATTCCATGATCACCCTTGTTCTCAAGTTGTAAACTCTGAAAGCTTTTGTTGACAGTGGATAACCAACAAAGATCCCTTAATCAGCTTTTAGATCAAATTTTGTCAACTGTTCTGGATGAGTTTTAAGAACAAAACACTTACAGCCAAATATGTGAAAGTACTTCAAATTTGGCTTCTTTTCCTTCACCATTTCAAATGGTGTCTTTCCATGCTTGTTAATTTTTGGGTAAAGCAAGAAGTTTGCACAGTTTCTATCCAAAAATAAGTTGGCAACTTTGCTTCCTCAAGCATAGTTCTAGCAGCTTCTATGAGATTTTCATTCTTTCTTTCAACAACTCCATTTTGTTGTGGAGTTCCAGGAGCTGAAACTCCTGTTTGATTCCTTTTGATTTACAGAACTCTTCCATGATTGAATTCTTGAACTCAGTGCCATAATCACTTCTAAGAATCTTTACAGTATTTTTTGATCCTTTTTCCAGTTCTCTAACATGATCAAGAAGAGTAGATGATGTTTTATCCTTTTTATGCAGAAAATACACCCATGTGTATCTTGTATACTTATCAACAATAACAAGTGCATATCTCTTCTTTGCTACTGACATTACATTTACCGGACCAAAGAGATCAATATGTAGTAAGTGATATGGCTCAAGAATTGAGGATTCAGTCTTACTCTTGAAAGAAGATTTTCTTAATTTGGCCTTCTGACAAGCATCACAAAGACCATCAGGAGTAAACTGTGCTTTGGGCAGTCCTCTAACAAGATCTTTCTTCACCAATTATTTAATATTATTGAAATTCAAGTGAGAAAGTCTTTTGTGCCAATTCCAGCTTTCTTCAATTGAAGCTTTACTCAGTAGGCAAACTTCTGAGCCATCAGTATTTATAGAAACATTGGCTTTATAAATGTTACCATGTCTGTAACCTTTCAAAGAAATTTTGCCAGTTAAAATACTGACAATTTCACAATGATCTACATAAAAATCCACATGATAACCTCTGTCACAGATTTGACTCACACTGATCAGATTATGCTTGAGTCCTGCAACTAGAGCTACATTTTCTATGATGACATTCCTAAGATTGATCTTGCTATATCCCATAATCTTTCTTGTATTTCCATCTCAATAAGAAACACTTGGGCCAGCTTTTTCCTTAACTTTAATCACCTCATAACTTTAATCTCATACTCTGGTTCCTAAATGTACAATCATTAATGAGATGATTATATGATTCAGTATCTTTGACAACCTATCTTTCATTGTAGTATTTTTGCAAGTTAACCGTGTTACAAATTAGTATTTTGACATCACAAATCTGTCTCATATTACATACAACCACGCTTAAGTTCCTTCACCTCCATGAAACTTCTTGGATAATGCATTTATATAATACCTTTGTGAATTATTCCAGTTTTGCATATATAAAGAATCATTCAAAATATTTCTCACTTTACATTTACATTTCCATGACCAGCTCGTAGAGGACGGGGGATCATGCTGCCACAGATTATTATTTTTTGACATACACAGATTACACACATCTTACCCGCAAAATTTTCTTTTTCCTAGCCACATCTTGTACCAATTTCCCAATGGCAACCTCGTTTCACATACTCACATTTCTAAAGCCTAAAACTTTCCTTCTTATTTGACAAGTAGTATCCCACGTCTCGTACTTTGTGTACTTCCATTCCATAAAAAAGATTTACAAATTGAGTTGATTCTTTAAATCACTGCTTTAGGAATAAGGAAAATTTGTGCCAAGTAACTATTCATGCTCTCCATTTTCGTTTTACATTGTACCTTATTTTGTCTTGTTGTTAAACGGCTAAGTGCTGATATCGTGAACTCCAGTATTCCTCTTCTCCAGACATGTCGACATAGCTCTTTGAGATTTTGCTGTATGAAGACTTTACGACATAGTACAACTGAGACTTTGCTGTATAATTATGTTGAAGACTTTGCGGTAAAGCTATATTGACGACTTTGTGGTATGGCTGAGAAGAGTATGCGACATAGCATAAACTGACACGAACTTAGCATTTGGACTTTGCGATATCAACACTCCACGATATAGCATTAAAGACTTAACGACATAGTTCATTCTAACTTCTAGACATGGGGACTTGGAAAGATTTCTGCACCTAATTCCTCCAAAGTATTTCACCCTGCTGCATGAACAACTTGAACTTCTTCGAGGATGATTACTTCCAGATCCTATATACAATCTAGTTGCTAAAAACTTTCTAAGCTCATTATTAACTTAGCAATCAGAATAAATCTAAGTACATGAGAACAAAACAAGTCTATTGGAGACCTATACTACATCCTAGTGATAAAACTCACTAGGTAATGTAAGTGACATTGTCACAATGTGTAGGCTAGACTTGTTAATTGAGGTATTGAGATATGCCTTGAGCCCAACATCATCTTTTTTATATTTTCAAAATATGTTGTTCTTCTGTACAGTTCTCATGGACTATAATTGTATACATTCATTAGCATTTTTTGAATGTGATTTTTTTTTATAATTGTTGTATATGGCTTTTCAATCATGATATGTTGGGACTTTAGAGTTATGATTGATATATATGACTTTTCAGTCATGGCATATCATGGCATGTGATATATGATCTAATACGTATAGTTATAGGTTCTGGTGCGGTGTTTAACAGGTCCTTTGAAAAAACAGTTTCAATACCATTTGATGATTTATATATAGGTGTATTCATATAGAGTTAAGTTCTATTGGAAATTTCGAATTTACAAATCACTATTTTAAATAAAATCTTGCAAATCTCACAAAATATATAATTCTGTAATGTTAGATTTGCAAGATTTTAATTAAAATGGTAATTTTGTAGAACATTCAAAAAATAATACCTTGTGTAATATTTTAGTTCTAGGATGTAAGGGACTCTAAAACATTTTATCTTCTAAAAATAATGCAACTGTAATTCGAACATGTTCAAAACTAAATCATAAGATAGAAAAAAAAAATGGCTACCAGAGAAATCAACATTACACTACACAAAAAAAATAAAAAATATTACAAAATACAAATAAATTTAAAACACACTAAAAATCATAAAATAAGAAAATATAATTGCATCCCATAGAAAAATATAATAAACATAAAATATACGAAATATTAGTGCACTTAAGTTATAGGCAACAAAATTAAAGTACCTAAAAAAATTTAGCACACAAAAAATTTATCACGTAAGTTATAGATAAAATTATTACATAACATAAAAAATAATGTACTCAAAAATATAATAAACATAAAATATACGAAAGCAAAAAAATACTGAGAAAACAAGATTACATCACACATTATTTAATAAAAAACGAGAAAGCCTAAAAGAAAATTATAGTATACACACAATAATAAAGTACGGCTTTGGTCAGGTTTATAGTTTTTTTATTTTTTAATAAAAGTGATGAGGTGTTGTAGTTATATGGAGCAATTATAAAATTTCTATTATATAGCATGGTTGCCATTGCCACCACACATTGCTCTTGCTTAAATAAGGCTATTTACAACATCATCTAGCATGTGTAGGGAATAACCTCACCCTACTGGTGTATGTATTGTGTTTACTCGTGTATATGGAGAAGAAAACTGCTACTCATTCTCATTAAAAAAAACAAAGTACATGCTGCAGTAAATAGGCAAA
>PHNY01117116.1:60573-71243 GCA_003724115.2 Anethum foeniculum | reverse complement strand
CACTCTTAGACAAAATTACTTTATCTGACTCTATTACAATACGAAAACCATGCTTATTCAACAAGGAACCAGACACAAGGTTCTTGCGAATATCAGGCACATAAAGTGCATTCTTCAAAGTTAGATTCTTTCTAGAGGTCATCTTCAGGATCACCGTGCCTTCCCCTGCAATGGTAGAAGTCGCTGAATTCCCCATGTAAAGCTTCTCACCAGCATCGGAAGCTTTGAGGCTAGAGAAAACCGCCTTGTCTAAGCAAACATGCCTAGTAACACCAGTATCAATCCACCATTCATGCGGATTGGAGCCAACCACGTTCACTTCAGAGACCGTAGCACAGAGGTCTATGTCACCCATCTCCTTAGAGATATCATCGACCATGTTTGCTTCTTTCTTCTTGTTGGTCTTCTTAGGCTTCTTGCAATCAGAAAACCTATGACCCACTTTATCATAGTTAGAACACTTCCCTTGAAATTTCGACTTCGAAATCCCTCCCTTGGGTGCTAGCTTTTCCCCTTTGGTTTTCTTGGGCTTGGAGCTTTCAACATGCTCCACCATGTTTGCCTTTTCAGTGGCAACATTCACTTTCTTCTCGGATCCCCTGTTGTCTTCTTCGATACGAAGTCTAACAATCAGATCCTCTATAGACATCTTCGTTCGCTTGTGCTTAAGGTAGTTCTTGAAATCTTTCCATCCAGGTGGCAGCTTTTCAATCACAGCAGCAACTTAGAAAGATTCACTAATGACCATTCCCTCAGCATGAATGTCATGAATGATCACCTGCAGTTCTTGCACCTGACTGACCACAGTTTTAGAGTCCACCATCCTGAAATCAAGAAAGCGGCCTACAATCCACTTCTTTGCCCCAGCGTCCTCGATTTTATACTTATGGTCAAGTGACTCCCATAAGGCCTTAGCTGTAGGCTTCGAGCTATACACGTTATACAACGAGCCAGCCAAATAATTCATCACATAATACCGTTAGATGTAGTCGGAGTGCTTCCAAGCATCAGCAGCATACACAATCTGCGCGTTGCTCTCAGCAGTGAGCAACGGTACCTCTTTCTTCAGGAATCGGTCCATATGCAATGTGGTCAAATAAAAAATGCATTTTTTGCTGCCAACATTTGAAGTTCATTCCGTTAAACTTCTCAGGTTTGTCAGCATGTGCAACAGGCATAGTTGGCATAACAGGTGCAGCATGCACCACAGGTTTGATAGGCGTTACGTGTAGTGCACTAGAGGTGTATGCACACCAGTAGGCACAGTTGGAACGTATCATGCCGACGTCTGTCCAAAGGGTACACTAAACTGTCTAACGACAGTGTGTCCCATAGAGGCATGACCCGAAGGCACATGCCCAACAGGCATCTGACCCCCATCATATACTACAATCTGTGCTTTAGGGTTAGGCGTCTACTGGTGATTCCCATCAGGCACTATGACCTGTGTGTTGGAATCAGTTAATCGGGTTGTTCACAGTTTGATTCTCCATCGATCTGTCACTCAAACAACCAAGCAAACACAGGTTATCAGTCACAGATATAATAAATAAGCTATAAGATTGAGAAACAATCTGCGAATAACAATCAAGTAATCGACGTGCGATTATGTGCGTGCAACAGATGTGTATAAGCGAGAAATAGACAATGGATATTAAAAGAAAAATAAACGAGACAGAAACGATATAAAATCCGAATCCAGTGCGCAACTGTTTCCTTAAAGCTTATTCGCCTCTCACCGTATGTGCGAGTCGAGAAGCCTCCCAGGATAAAACGGATACCGGCGAAGAAACGAGACTACGCCTTTAGCGAGCTTGAACAAAGCTAGAGAACTATCACCGATAGAGAAACAGAGAAAAGAAGAGAGCAGTTAGGGTTTTTTTCTGATGATACAAAACCTTACGACTTAATGATGAATATAGAGGGATTGCGAAACCGTGTGGGCTACTTATTAATTAATTAAAACACGTTAATTAATTAATTCTATTAAATATTAATCCGTAACTGACTGGAATTAATATTTCGTCAAATCAATTATAATTATTCATATCAAAATGAAACAATTATTTAAGAGCCCAAGCCCGGTGGAAATAAAATATTAGTAAAACTAGTCCGTGATTAGACGGCCCAATTTTCTGCTACATTCGTGTTCGCACGTCGCACACGTGGCCTTTGCAAGCTTCGGATTAGCCCCGAAATCCCATGATTTGCACCCCCATGCGCGCACATAGGAGATGGAGCAATACCTTACTAACACATTTAGACACTACTAGAGTGTTGTGCTATATAAGCCAATGAAAATTCATTTTCCATTTCAATGTGGGATACAAAGTTTCTTAACCATATTTCCACTTTCAAGGGACCAACTTTAGATGATCACAATTCATCCCTTAACCATTTTGAGTGTTTCAAAGTGGCTCGGAAAGCTCTCACGAAGGAGAAAACATTCCAAGCGTCACCTGTTGCACGCACGTAACATTCATCCACTCAAGTACAGCTCAAAATGACTTGATAATGTGGGACTAAAACCCACATTTTCCAACACTTCTCACACAAAAGAAATATAAAACTCACACTTGTATTTCACTCAAAAGATGATTGAAAATTTGATTTGATGAATACAAAGCTTGGTAGATGATCCTATTTATAGAACCTACTAGAATGCACATTTAAGATGTAACTCCATAAGTACATGAACAATCTATAAATGTAAATAGTCATGAACTCAAAAGACTATGAACTCAAAGGTCTATTCTATAACCTTTTAAGAACATTCTAAATAATTTAAATTATTAAATAAAGTTTAGCTTTTTATTTTTAACATAGTTTTATATTGAGAACAAGTTTCTTCTCTTTAATTTCGAACTAGTTATATACTTAAATTCCTACAAAGTGGTATCAATAGCAAGGTTTAGAGATGGCTTCCAATAACATGTTGCAACCACAACTTCCCCGTTTGACGGGAAAGAATTACAACAAATGGAGCATTCAAATGAAGGTGTTATATGACTCTCAAGATCTTTGGGAGATTGTGGAAAATGGTTATGAAGAATCGGCANAATCAAGCAAATCTCTCACCACAACAATTGAGCACTTTGAAGGAGAATCGAAAGAAGGACAAGAAGGCACTCTACTTTATTTATCAAGCGGTGGATGAAGTTATTTTTGAGAGGATTTCAATGGATTCAACATTAAAGGAGGTGGAACAACCTCAACAAGGCATACAAAGGTGAAGAAAAGGTAAAAATGGTGAGATTACAAACTCTAAGAGGTGAATTTGATTTACTCAAGATGAAGGAAAGTGAAACGGTGGAGGAATTCTATAATCGAACAATTTCGATTGTTAATCAACTTCGTGTCAATGGAGAAGAAATTTCCGATAAAAGAGTCTTGGAAAAAATTCTTCGTAGCATGACTCAAAAATATTAGCATATTGTTGTGGCTATTGAAGAATCAAAAGATTTGAATAATTTCTCTCTTGAAGAAGTATTGGGCTCACTACAATCTCATGAACTCCACATCAAGTAATTTGACTCCTCTCCTTCCGAGCAAGCTTTTCAAGTTCAAGACACTAATCGTGGTGGTTTTAGAGGAAGAGGATCATTTCGTGGTCGAGGACAAGGAAGAGGAAAGGTGCAAAGTGAAAATTCTAGCTCATATCAAAGAAGAAGAGGAAGAACTAGTGGAGGTTTCAATAGAAGAAGAAGAGGTAATACTCTTAATTTTCAATGCTATTATTGTCATAAAATTGGGCATATGAAAAAAGATTGTTAGAAAAGAATTAATGATGAAAAAGATGATTTAAATTTTCTACATGAGAATGTGGAGGACAAAGATGAAAGTATGCTTCTTGTTAGCAATGTTCAAGAAGAATCACTTGATGATGTTTGGTATATCGATAGTGGGTGTAGCAACCACATGACCGAAAATAAAAATTGCTTTGTGAATTTTGATGAAAGTGTTCAACGAGAAGTTAAGACGGGTAATACTAAAAGGCTTGTCGTCAAAGGGTGTGGAGATGTTCCAATCCGAATAAAGCAAGGTACAAATAATATCTCTAGTGTTTATTATGTTCCCGATCTTAAACATAATCTTCTAAGTGTTGGGCAACTTTTAAGAAAGGGACATCATGTGAATTTTATAGAAGATTTTTGTGAGATAAAAGACAAAAATTGTCTCCTTACTGCCAGAGTCAAGATGACCTCAACTAAAATGTTTCCATTGAAAATTCAAAGTGAGTCTCTCTCATGTTTTGCTAATATTGTGATGACAAGTCTTGGCTTCGGCATCTTCGATATAATCACTTGAGTTTTAGCACTTTATCCATGATTTGTAAAGGTCATATGGTGAGAGGCATCCCAAATATTGAAAGGCAAGATCAAGTATGTGAAGATTGTGTTTTTGGTAAGCATCACCGAGATCCATTTCCAAAAGACAAGGCATGGCGAGCTAAAAAGCCATTGGAGTTAGTACATTCGAATTTGTGTGGACCCATGCGCACAAACTCTATTAGAGGTAGTCGTTATTTCCTCACTTTTATTGATGATTATAGTCGCAAGATGTGGATTTATTTTTTCAAATAAAAATCTCAAGTATTTGAAATATTTAAAGATTTTAAATCATATGTGCAGAAAGAAAATGGTCATTCTTTAAAGACACTACGATCCTATCGTGGTGGTGAATATATGTCCGAAGAGTTTAGAAGTTTCTTGAAGAAGCATGGAATTTGTCATCAACTAACGGTTCGTTCAACCCCTCAACAAAATGGTGTGGCCGAGAGGAAGAACCGAATAATAATAGAGCTTGTTCGAAGTATGTTGAAAACAAAAGGTTTGCCTAAGATGTATTGGGTGGAAGCAGTTGCGTGTGCATGTTATGTTCTTAATCGTGCACCTACTAAAAATGTACAAGGGAAGACTCCACAAGAAGCTTGGAGCCTTAAGAATCCATGTGTCTCTCACTTCTGAATTTTTGGAAGCATTTGTTACTCTCATGTGCCCGATGAAAAAAGAGGCAAACTTGATGATAAATCTGAAAAATGCATCTTTGTTGGCTATAGTGAAGCTTCTAAGGCATATAAATTGTACAATCCCATCACAAAGAAGGTTATAATTAGTTGTGATGTAATTTTTAATGAGGAGGCTTCGTGGGAATGAAAGGATAAGAAAGAAAGTTAAAGTGTTTTTCTTGATGATGATGCATTTGATCCAACTGAAGAAGAAGGGTCCACTCCACCACCTACTCCACCATCTAATTCTCCACCAAGCTCATCATCATCTTCAAGTTCAGAATCACCACCTAAGAAAGACAAGATCTATGGAGGATCTTTATGGAGCAATAAGAAGAATGTTAGAAGATGAGTTTGTTGATTTTGCCTTATATGCAAATGCGGATCTGGTCTCTTTTGAAGACGCCACTAAAAAAATAAATGGAGGCAAGCCATGGATCAAGAAATTGATGCAATTGAAAGAAATCAAACATGGGAGTTAGTTGAAGCTCCTAAGGGGAAGAAACCCATTGGAGTCAAGTGGGTTACAGGACAAAGCTAAATGCACAAGGTGAAGTTGAAAAGCATAAGGCGCGATTGGTGGTAAAAGGCTACAAGGAAAAGTATGGTGTTGATTATAAAGAACTTTTTGCTCCAGTGGCACTGAACTCGGATTTTATATCCTTTCTATCTCATTTATTTTTCGTTTAATATCCATTGTCTGTTTCTCACTTATACACATTTGTTACACACACATAATCGTAAATCAATTACTTGATTGTTATTCGCAGATTGTTTCACAAGAAGTTGTGTGGATTATTAAGAATAAGTTTTTTCTCTTTAATCTCCAACTAGTTATAAACTTAAATTCCTACACTTTGATCTATTTATGTGCTATACTTCCTGGAGATCCAGCTAGCAATGGAAATGCAAACAATTTTTCTTCCAAAAAGAAGAAAAACCGGAAATCAAAAAAGAACAGTGGTAATGTTGAAAAAAAGGATAAAAAAACGTTGTTTGATCTTGAGGATGGAAATTCAACCACGGAGAGTCACATGAAACTGTTTTGGAATTTTAACTAGACAACTGATCAGAAGGCTGAGAGGCGTGTTGTAGGTAAATTACTTGTAATGGATAAAGAAATTACCAAGGAAAGCAATGGCACTGTTATCCTTGAAAGAATTTATGAAGGTCGCTCCGTTGCAGTGAAACGCCTTGTCAAGGCTCATTATGACTTGGCCTTGAAAGAGATTAAGAATCTTATTGCATCTGACAGCCATTCAAATATTGGTAGGTGGTATGGAGTGGACCATGACCAAGACTTTCTTTACCTCTCGCTTGAACTTTGTACCTGCAGCTTGAATGATTTGATTCATATGCACTCTAATCATCTTGAGAAGTCGGTATATACAAGAGCTCAGGCTTCTAGAGCTACGACATAGTATAAGGTTCGCTTAGATTCTATGAAATCTATATTTCTGGATATTGAGTAATGGAAAGCAAACAGTTATCCTTCACCTACGCTCCTGAAATTGATGAGGTTAGTTTTCATGCTGTAACTAAAAGTTATATAACGTTCCATTAAAAATTAAATGTTACCATTGCATTCACACATAAAAAAATATATTTATTACACATGTCATTTTTAATTTGAAAAAAAAAATTTCTTAAAATTAAAACTATTATAATAATATACGAGATGAACAATATTGTAAAAAAATCGAATAGATTACAATTTCTTTCGACATAAAGCAATTTATGCATAGTGCTAATATATTCAAAAATATTGAGTATAATAATCTTATTAGTTAATATGATTCCAAAATTTATTTAAAATTATTTTTCATTTGTCATTTATTATTTTTTACATATATTATTTTTTAAATTAATACTTGATATTTATTTTTTCTGCATGGGGCATCCAAAATTTGAGGATCGGCTCTGCCAGTTTCATGCAACTCGGTATATTCAGTTAGCCCACAAGTATGGATTCTCCTTCCACTATTAGCATCAAGAACAAACACGGTAGTCTTCATAGCTCCATTCAACATTCCACCATCCTCTGATACATTTGGAGTATTAACAAGAAACTCTATAATGCTCCTATCAAGTTTCTGCAGATATAATATATTAGTATAAGGTATTGATTTAACAATAAAAAAACAAAAATCAAGTCAATAAGAATATTAAAGAACCATATCATGAATAAACACTTGGTTAAAAAAGAATAGCACTTGGAGGTTTTTTATTGACTACATGATATTGAATTCTTTACTATTAACAACAAATTTCTCATTCCTTTGATTGACGAATTATTTAGATTAACAGCATGGAGCTAATTTTTTTTTCAAACTCGACCTAAGAGCTGGATATTACCAAATGAGAATGAAAGAGGTAGACGTTGAGAAAACAGCTTTCAAAACTCACTTAGGGCATTATAAGTATACTGAGATGGCCCTGCTACTTTTCAAAATCTGATGAATGATGTGTTTAAGCCACATCACAAAAAGTTTACATTAGTCTTCTTTGATGACATACTTGTGTACTTTGAGACTGTTGAAAACCATTTAAAGCATTTTGAAAATCCATGGATACACAAACAAATCCGTGCATTTACCCTCAAAAATCATCATGTTATAATAATTTAGTTTATCAGATGTACTCTTAATTATATCAATATAGTAATAACTACTATGACTAAACATCTAAAAGATAATTAAAATATTCCAATCCTATCATAATTGAATCATTCAATTAATAAAAATAATTTGTCTCTTTTCATTAATTTACAATAATCAATCAAAAAATTGTTAAAGTTAGTTATCCGCATTACTGCTGAAGCTTCTACTCTTCAGGTCATTTCTCACTTTTGAGTTCCGTGATACCGCGACATTCCAGTTAAGTTTCTTATATGTTATTACCATATTTCCTCCTTGTACAGAGCTCCAATCTCCAGATACAATGACAATCAACTAAACCAAATAGTCACCTGATTATAATGGTGTGAATACCAACACAAAAAAATACCTACATCCAGTATCCGACCCTATCCAAATTAAGTAAATATATGATATATTTACACAAAGTTTTAACACACATGCACACACCTATTTTAAGATAGATAGGCATCATCCTATTAATAGGTGACTCTGCGATGGGTCTAATATTGGGCGAGCTGTGGTATAGTACCTACATATACCTATAATGTTATATCATCTGTAGCAGGCCTAGATTGTCTATTAAACAGTCTTAACAATCACATGTTCAGGTTCTATACGGGTGTTTGATCCAAAATTATAAAGTGGCAAAAGTAAGACTAAAAGGACGTACCATTTTCCCAATCTCAGTTTGCGCATACAACATCCAGTCGTCTTCACAATCCACATAGTAAAGAGCTCCAGGTTCAATATTCTATTTTTATTTAGAAGAAAAAAATTAAAAAAAAATTAGAGAAACATAAACACATGAAAGTATTTCAGTGATGGTTTCTTGTTAGCCATTATCTCATATGGAGTCTTCTCATGTTCTTTGTTAATCAGGGTACGATTCTGAGTATAGCAAGCTGTGTTGACTACTTCAGCCCAAAAGTAGATAAGAAGTTTTGATTCACTAAGCATAGTCCTTGCAGCTTCAACCAAAGTACGATTCTTTCTTTCAACTACTCCATTTTGTTGTGGAGTTCTTGGTGCTGAATACTGTCTTGAGATGCCTTTTTCTGTACAAAAATCATTTAGAACTGCATTCTTGAATTCAGTTCCATTGTCTGCACAGGCAAATCAGCTTCTAACTCAATCTTCTTTATGTGATCAATGATTATTTGAGGTGCTTCATCCTTGGAATGTAAGAATGACACCCACGTGTACTTAGAGTAGTCATCAACAATCACTAAAGCATATATTTTCCTTAATACTGACAAGATATTTACTGGGCCAAACAAATCCATATGGATTAACTGTAGAGGTTCAGTGATGCTTGTCATTTCCTTGCTTCTGTGTGACGCTTTCTTTGACTTCCCCTTTTCACATGCTTCACAGAGTCCTTCTTGACAGAATTCCATCTGTGGTAGTCCTCTCACCAATTCCCTCTATACTAAAGAGTTCATTGTCTTAAAATTCAAGTATGAAAGCTTTTTGTGCCATAACCAACTCGAGTCTGATAAAACTTTGCTGTAGAAACACTGCACCACTCCATCACAGGTAGAATTTAAGTCAGCTATGAACAGATTTCCTTTTCTCACTCCCTGTAAAACAAGCTTCTCATCTTTCCTGTTTGAGATCAAACACCTTTCCTTTCTGAAATCAACATTGTAACCTTTATCACAAAATTGAATGATACTTGGAAGATTGTGCTTTAATCCTTCCACAAGAGAGATGTTTTCAATGATGACATTCTTAATTTCCAAATTGCCATATCCCGTAATAATTCCTTTGCTATTATCTCCAAAGGTAACTATAAGGCCGGCTTTCTCAACCACATTTGTGAGTAGGGACTTTTCTCCATCATGTGTCTTGAACATCCACTGTCTAGAATCCACATGATCTTTTGCTTTCGTACCTTACCTTGTAATCACAAATTGATTAAGAAGACTTTGGTACCTAAACATGTTTAGGTCCTGAAGGTTTAGGGGTTGTAACAGGATCAATATTTGAATGAACCTTAACATGCTTAACTTTCACGTCGACTGTTTCCTTCTCAGTGTTAGTCTTGACAGGAGTGTCATTTGACTTTGAGACAGGTGTATCCTTCCTAGGTTTAGGAGGTACTACAGTCTTCGCCTTTGCGTGCTCAGTACTCATGTGTGTCTTAGTGTCAGTGCAAGTGCTAGCATTTGCATGATATGATTTAAAGAATTCAGACATGGTAAGAAAAGCACATGATACATCCTATTACGCCACAGGGCTCATGAAAATTAGACATGTTAGGCATGGCAGGCATACTAGAAGATGCAACAGATTCTACCTTGATCTTAGTACATGCATGTGTAAGATGTCCAGCAGAATTATAGTTATTACATAATTTTCTAGATGCAGATGGGGAAGATGCAAATTCATTCTTTTTATTAATACCTACTTTCCTATTCCTGTTTTTCTTTACTTTAACCTTAACACTTTGTTCAGATATAGGGTTTTCAATTTTAACTGATTTCTTAAGTAATTCAGGTCCTTGTTTTCCATCTTGTTATCTTGTTCAGTTTTAGATTTATCATTTTTAACTAAAGCCTTAGGTGTTTTAGAGGGTTCCTCTACTACCTTCTTCTTTAAGTCCTCAACAAGCAACTCTTCCGTGATTAACAAACTTTGTTCATCTAAGGGCTCTAAAACAGGTTTGACAAATACTGGAGACTCGACATCCTTGATGACATGTGGTACAGTTTCTTTGACAAACACAGGGGTCTCAGAAAAACCAACATGTCTCTTGCCAGCCTTCTTAAAAAACCTATAGCCACTTTAGTGCTAAGTTCTTGATTATCTATGATCTCCTTGGCAGTCCTAGCAGAAGTCTGGAAAGCTCTTAACTTTAATTCTAACTCAACAACCTGATTTCTAAGAATTGTTTCTATTTCAGCATTGCACTTGACCTTGTTCTTTTAAGTACTCATTATTCTGTTTAAGGTCTTCTATAGAAACTACAAGCAAGCTTAGTTCTTCATTTTTAGATTCTAGATTAGTGTCATTTTATATGC
>PHNY01117116.1:35310-50939 GCA_003724115.2 Anethum foeniculum | reverse complement strand
CCCCCCCCCCCCCCCCTCCTCTTAAAGAATTATTAGTTGTTTCGCGATGCATTAATATTTTTACTCGGTACCGACTGTAGCTTATAGATAGTAAATAGTATAGTAAATTGATAAAATTTTAAAATCTTCTGGTATTCAGACTATTAATAATCTATATAGGTTGTACTTAGTTTTCGGATAATTTATAGAGGTTAAAATCTTCCTCGAACACGTTGTAGAGTGACTGGTTACTTGACAGTTTCCATTATTTGTGAAATCTTGCTATAATTTTTGTGTATTTGTGGTATTGATAATTGGGAATATATAGGTGGCATGATGCTGGGACGTACGATAAGAACACCAAGACCGGAGGTCCCAATGGCTCTATTAGGAACCAAGAAGAATTCTCTCACGGCTCTAATAATGGCTTAAAAATTGCTCTGGACTTTTGTGGTAATTATTTCATTTCTATTGTTTTTGTTCCTTTATATGTATTGTTATGCAATACGCTGTGTGACTTTTGGTGTATATGTGACGTTCATGAATTTTTGGGGCTTTAATCGGCTTGTCCATATACGAAAGAATTGCATACATGTATAATGTAATCAGAGCTTCACCGTAGAACTTGGTTAATTTAGGACATTAAATGAGACAGTCTGCTTATTAACGGCTTGAACTTCAGCAACTCAAGTTCGACTCAGTTATGAAGGAGCTGGGCTTCAGCGTAATTTTGAATCTCTATTTCGTGACAAGCTGAACTTGAGCACGTTGATTTTCGACTCAGATAAGCTAAACGAAGATAGGAGACACCTATTTGTAGTCTACTGCACCGTCACCTTCTTATTATAATATTTATATTAACTGGATAAGTATACTTTCACGAAACACCCTGGCGTGGCGTGTGGTTTCCTATTACCCATTATCTAAATTGCTCTAGTTATGTTAGTTAAAAATTGGAAATTAACTTGCTTAAGAAAATGTTTTCAACCAGATTTTAGATGTATGTGCATATTTTATTATTCATTTTATTACTCCCTCCATCCCATTTTTGTTGTCTTTAAACTTTATACTACATATTTCTCAATCATAAATATTATAACAGAATTTGGAAAACTTAATAAATATTATTAAGGGTATAAAAGGAATGAAGGTGTTATAATTTACGACTAAAATAGGAATGGCGTCATGATATGGAGAGACTTGGGAGTATGATATCTTAAGCATTTTACCTTCCATGTCACTTGACTGACATTTGCTTTCACCATTATATAGTTCTAAACCAATTTCCACATTATCATTTCGCTTTCATATTTAAATTTTATCCATTGATTAGGTAATTAAAGTAATATCGATATTAAAATTGTTAACCATTGATTAGGTAAATAAAGTAATATAAAAATAATTACACCATACTTATAAACTTTGTTGTGCATAGACACGCTATTTATCTATAATTTAACTACGCTCGCGCAGAGGATATATATGATATTTAATTAAATTACCATTTCATTTTTTATTCACACCAATTACACCAAATTGTGTTAGGTGCTCATACCTTAAATTGTAAAATTAAGTACATTTAAAAACTGGGGATTCACATTTAATTTTCACACGTCCAAAAGTGAAGGTGGTGGTCGGTGATGTTGCTCCATATACTCAGGTTCCTGTGCTGGCTCATATTATTGTCCTTGTTGTAGATGTTGGTTCTAATGTGCGTTATTAGTCACCTGTTCAGCGAGTGTTTTAGTTGTTTTTGCTTTGTTTCGGAGAAATTAGGTACTCATGCTGGAATCTTATAGGAGGTGCTGACCCTGGCCAGTTTTCAAGCTTATAATGCATATTGAATTTCATAAAATCATATACAAAATACTATTCATATGTTCAACTGGGATAAAACTAAGTATCCTAATATATTGTGAAATCTGGGGTATTACAGTTCAGTTTCTAATTTATTCTCTTGCCCATTGTATCCATTTTGAGAAATTTTGAGTTATAATGTTTCTATTCATTCCACATTATTAGTAATTAGTTGATATGCTACATGTTACTGTATTTAGGCAACTAATGTTTTCCCCTTTCTAATACCTCCTTTGTTCCTTCACCGTCTTTCCAATTCCTACCTCAACCATCCACGTCTTTGCTCGGATCCGACCTCCTGTTAAATATTTTAACTGTTGCTTTATCGCTGATTGCAGAAGAAATAAAGTTTAGGCATCCAAAGATTACGTATGCAGATCTGTACCAGGTGATTATTCCGTAAAAGATTTATTTTATTATTTTGTAATTCTGGATCTTTTTTTCCTGCAAATAAAGCCTATCAGCTTTTATTTTCTATGTCTTTTACAAATGTGGTAATAAAGAAATTATGCTATAATATGGTTTTGCACTGATTTCATCTTCGCTAGAATAATATTGTCCTGCACACGTGTGATTCAGAGTTCACAAATCGAAATTTTAGGAATTCACAATGAAATTTATTTACTTTTATTTTTGTGTCTGTGTGTGGATAAGTAACATGTAATTTTGTATTTACTACTTACCACTTACCAGTGTATGATATGCAGGCATACATATTTTTAGTTAATTAGGTGTATGCGTAAGATTTTAGGTGAATAAGATCCATTAGCTAGGTTGACGGGAGCTTGTGCTATATTCCTCAACTAAAGGTTTTAAGCCTGAAGCCTGATATTGATGAAAACATAATAAGATAACAAACAGTTCTTTTCATCCTCTTAAAGTAGTTGAGTAGAAGACTCTTGTTACTTTCTTTAACAAATAGCTGATGCTGACTATTGTCGGAATATGTCAAGAACAAAAAGGCTCTAGCTTTTTTAACTACTTATAGGTTCTACTGCTGGCGGGAAGTTTCAAATTTCTGTGATGAATGGTTTTGTCAAACAAATAAATGAGAGATTAATTGAGAGGCGAGTTTTTGTTGCTTCGATTGAACCAGCCGAGGCGATTGCATTTTCTGCTTACACTCTGTTTGGCGAAATGGCTGGCCATGTCTTTCTGAAAAATATCTCATTTTTGCAGTAATTGTTAAAATAAAATAGGGCAAGACAGCAAGTTAGGCTACCAGCACTACCGCAGTCATTTAAATAGGTCAAAACTACTAGCAATCGAACTAAAAAAATACATAAAATATAGTTCTAATTTATAAACAAATTTATCTCAGAAATTATAAATTTTTAATTTGATTTAGTCTCGTTCTCAACCAAAATGAAATTCTTCTAGTATATAAAATGATAATATAATTTTGTAATTCATATATTACAATTATTATTCAAACTTTAAAAAGATTGATGTTACCATGTTGTTAATGCTATGCTGCTGATAATTGTAAAGGAACTCATTACTGTTTGTTACTGTTGTCATATTGCTTGCTGCCATACTAACTTCAACTGCGGTGAAAATAATATTACTTGTGTTCTTATAAGATGTGCGTGTCTATATATTTTGTTGCGACCTTGAACACATTTCTTTAATAAGGTGACGCCTCACCTTTTGGTTAATCAATATAAGACTCTATTGCCTTGCACTGCCTTTCGCTTTAATTAACATAGGATATAAACTTTCTACATGATTGTCTGACCATCTATTAGGAATTTACAAGTAGATATCTTTGGAATAAATCATTACATGTCTGCTTTACAAGTTCCATGTCTGCCTTTTTTGTGGGTGTTGCATGGAAATAGTTAAAAAGATCTATTAATTCACACCTGAACAAACTGACAACATTCTGGTGGTATAATTTTGTAGTTTTGCTTGTTTATCAGTATAATATTATCAATTCATGCCTTTCCATGTTTTTAAGTTTTCTTATTCTTCCTTTTTTCTTGATGTTATGCTATGTGAAAATTGTTTCATCACTTGGGTTTTCTCAATATCTCAGTGTATCTATACATGAAAATTTTAAACAGTGAAATTTTTGCTTTTAGCTTGCAGGAGTTGTTGCAGTTGAGGTAACTGGTGGCCCCACTATTGATTTTGTTCCTGGTAGAAAGGTATGTCAAGGTGTCATGTTCTATTTATTTGCATGATGCAAATGTCATACGTGTTTTATAATTTACAGAGAGCTTTAACATTTATGAATGTCGTCACTAAGCCATCTTAAGCTATTATAATACTAATTACTGACTAAATTATAATTCTCTTTTAGGATTCACTGACTTCTCCCAAGGAAGGCCGACTACCAAATGCCACCAAAGGTCTTCAAATACTCTCTCTATGATTAAAATGCTGACCGGCTAATGTTTCTGTATACATAACACAGTGTATGAGATCCGAAGCTACTAAACAAGATATAAAATTGATTCCACTAGTGAGCTATTCTTAAGCTCCCATTTTTATAGATATGGAACTAAATAGAACTGCAGAAAAGTCTCATGAAGTTGCACAATTATTTGCTTTTGCATTCCTCTCATTTAGTTATCAATTAGCATAAAGGCTTCGTCACTTTATCCCAGCCTCTAATTCATATACTTCTAGTTTA
Organism: Anethum foeniculum; assembly: GCA_003724115.2. Taxonomy (NCBI): domain Eukaryota; kingdom Viridiplantae; phylum Streptophyta; class Magnoliopsida; order Apiales; family Apiaceae; genus Anethum; species Anethum foeniculum. The sequence continues at coordinate 46,465 of PHNY01117116.1, read as the reverse complement.
TGCCAAGTAAGAGAGTTGTCTTCCGTATATTACATATTGTGTTTAGTTTAGTATCTCAGTTATAAGTTAAATTTATAGATTTGCATGTACCTCTTAATTTGAACCACATAGTAAGGCTATCAACTTTTGGACGAATTCATAATCTGAGTACACCAAAGAACTGTTTAAAGCTCTACTGCTGTTTTTAGTTGGAAAAATGAAATTGGTGGGGAAGAGAATGAAATTTTTGTACTAATTTGTGGAGAAATTTTATTGTTATTCATTCCTTCCTCGCTTCTATTTATCCTTTAACACCAGAACTTAAATGCAACAATTTTTGAGAGTGAAGGCTCGATTCTCCTTCTACTTATTTCATTCTAAAACCTCGCTGTAAAATCAAGCCTTATTATCTTCAGTGTTTTTTTTCTTTTCTTTTCTGTTTTCTTTCTAGGACGTCTTTTCTTTTCTCAGGATTCTAGTCTTGTTTGTTTTTTTACTTCGCTGTTGCTGTTGTACTATCCTACGGGCTTGTATTACGAGGTCGGGTTTCGTAGAATATTATGAAATTTTACCAACCTTTGAATGAAAAAATCTTAGTTAAAAAAAACCTCACTGTAAAAAAATTGCATAGTTTTCAGTTTGTCAGTGTTACTTCTTAGTTCTTACATCCGTCCCTTCTCCACTTCAGTATTTGTTCATGAGTTTTCCTTCCATTCCTTCAGACCAAAACACAGCAAACATGTTAAAACAATTAGATTATTAATGTTAGGAGTTGTCCCACATCGTCTGTGGAAGGGCAGATTGCTAGTATATAAGCAACTAGATTAACTCCATTAGTATGAGGCCTTTTGGAAGTTACCCAAAAACAAATCCGTGCGGGCCTGACCCAGAGCGGACAATATCATACTAATGTGGAGTTAGGCCTGCTTAGCAAGCGCAACAAGTGGTATCAGAGCTATGGTTATAACGTTCCATAACAATCTCACATGGACTCCCAGATGGACCTATGGACCTAGGAAGAGGCAGATGGGCTACCCGGGATGGGCTTAAGGGGGAGGCAGACGGGCCNAGAGCCCGATGGACTTCCAGTATGGGTCAAGGGAGGGCTTGGTCACACTGAAGGAGGCAGATTCGACAGGTGTCGAGCCCGATGTGTGAAGGGGGAGATTGTTAGGAGTTGTCCCACATCGTCTGTGGGAGGGGCAGATTGCTAGTATATAAGCAACTAAATTAACTCCATTAGTATGAGGCCTTTTGGAAGTTACCCAAAAACAAATCCGTGCAGGCCTGGCCCAGAGCGGACAATATCATACTAATGTGGAGTTAGGCCTGCTTAGCAAGCCCAACAATTAATAGTTATTGGTGGCGCTAAACAATATTAGCAGTAATGAACCTTTATTAAAATATGAACGGAAGAGATTATCACAGAACTACGACAAATCATGTATTCGTATAAGCTCCATCTTGTAATATAAGAGCATCTGATGAAATTTTGTTTATGTTTTATAGTCTATTTTCTTATGTAAATTATCTTTTGAGTTTAAGGAATAGAAAACTGTATGAGAACTGTCGTGTGCATGAATTGTTATGCAATATAATAATTTCTTCTTATAGTTCAACACTAAAGTATTTTTCAAATACGATAGGAGCTCCACATCTAAGGGAGGTATTTTACCGGATGGGATTAACAGACAAAGATATTGTGGCTCTATCTGGAGGACACACGCTGGTCAGTGCTTATCTGCTTCCAGGCCAAACAGAAGGCTCCTTCAGATTTCAATATATATTTTGGGTTTCTCTTAAATGCAGATATACTTTTTCTGTGTTGTATGACAGGGAAGGGCACACGCAGATAGATCTGGTTTTGATGGCCCATGGACTAAGGAGCCATTGAAGTTTGATAACTCGTACTTTGTGTAAGACTTCGAGATGGGTTATTTTGGCTGTGTATTTATGTATCTTTTATGGATTATTTTGACTGTATTTATGAATCTTTTATTTAAGAACCAATTGAAAACCAATTACTTGACACCAGGGAGCTGCTTAAAGGGGAATCGGAAGGGCTGTTAAAACTTCCAACAGATTTAGTTTTACTGGAGGACCCTGAATTCCGTAAATATGTTGAGCTGTATGCAAAGGTGCTATCCCACTTCTTCCAAAATATATTATTAATATATACTTTATGTGGTAACACAATCTCTTGTTATTTGTAGTTACTTCAGCTTCTCCTTAAAATTGTTGACCTGGCTTTGTTTATGTCTGCTGGCTTGCCCATTTTTGAAGGCTTGAGGGCTTTTTAGTTTTTAATGTTTTGTTGAACATAGCTTCCATGTTGGGTGCATATATGTTGAAAATGCATCCAGTACACCAAATTCGTTTCAACTTTCAAGCATGGTTCATGTTCAGTGTGGTTGGATAGATTGATATAGGGGTAGGATTGGAATGAATATTTAAAACATGGAATGAATAGATAGGGGTGCATATATGTTGCACAATTGACAATCTTCATTCCTTTATTCAATTCCAATGAATTTAAAGTAGGTTCGGTCTCACCAATATACAAATAAATGCTCATATAATTCTTCATGTTCTCCGCAATCCTTGCCAGGAAAAGTTTGCAGACTCCTATTTTAATTCACTATTCCTTTTTTATACATCACATTTCTATTTTATTCCATCGTATTACATGGAGCCTTAGGTTGTGTTTATTTGGACGGAATGTATTGGTGGGGCAGTAGAATGATATCTGAACTTATATTGGACATTTTTGCAGAAGTATTCATTCTTTCCTATATCCCATTCCGCAAACTTAATCTGAGGTGTATTTTTTTCCGACTTGGCAAAAAAAAAAAGATTTATTCCTTCCTATTGCAAAATAAATTATCATCTTTCATACCATGTTTCTTCTTAAATCTGCACCCTTCTCGTACACCTCTTACTTTATTTATACAGTTATATTCCATTTTATTCCTTCCAAAAAGGCTGTAAATGAGCCGAACCGAGCCGAACTTTTAAATGTTCATGTTTTAACTCATCAAAAATTTATCGAACTTGACCTCGAGCTCGAACTTTTGCCGAGTCAAAATTTTTTTCGTGTATAGACTCATTAAGAAAAAGGTTATTTGCGAACATGTTCATGAACAGCTCGCGAATATATTCCAAGAACTATGGTTCAACGAACAACGCATTGTTCCCTAACTCTTGATCATAGACAACTCAGCTTACGAACTAGTTTTCATGATTCACGAATATTTCATCAGTTTCTCTTATTTCTCTTTTTAAATAAATATACAAAAATATCACATAAAAATTTTAAAATCCTTACAAACTACACAATTTTGAGTGTTTAGCATTTGATTAAAATTAAATTTTGTTATTACTATTTAAATAATGATATATATACAATAACTGAATACATGAACAAAAATTAAATAAAATAGTTTTATATTTACCATTTAGCATGTATACTTAAATCCTATATACATAAAAAATTATAAATTTAATTAAAAAAATGGTAAATGGATTAAATAAATTGGTAAATTAATTTGTAGATAAATATATACACAATTATTCATGAATTATTGTGTCATTTATAACTAGTAATTCATATACTTATATTCACGAGTTATATCAACGATCGTGTTCACGCATTATGCTCACGAACTATATTGACGAACTATATTGACGAACGTGTTCATGAACCAAATGACATAATCGTGATGTTTCCTTGGTATCACTTTTACTTCGGATTCCTACTCCATTTTAACTCAAGAACCTTGAGATCTTCGGGCATTTTTCTCATTATTGTTTGGGGTTTGAATCATGGGGCTTAGTTGGACTGTTGATAAGCAGGAGTCATTAGAATGTTGCAGTAGTTACTTAACACAGTTCCAGTGTGCCTGGCACCATCTATTGCTCTAACTCTGTTGTTTACAAAAATATAAAATAAAAATGGATATATTTATTTCTTCACTGTTTAAATAGGACTGAATCACTTGACCACTAATCATTATCAGTTGCAGGATATTGATGGATTGGATTAGAGAAACTAGATAATGTATACAAAATCCTTAATCATCATAAATAATACAGAATATAGCTTTAATGTCCCTCCACTTGCGACTTTAACAATAAATAATATAGAATATAGCTTTAATTTCCTATTTCTATTTTTTTTAGATATGCAAAAGAAGATTAATCTTTTTTCTGTACTCCCACATTTCCAACTTCTTTTCCTCTCAACTTTTATCTATATACGATATATTTATTTTGAGGACAATTTTTTGAAACCACTGATTGATTTATGATCTGGTTTAGTGCTGTAGCCTCTGTGTTATTTTTTTTGCAACTTGAAATAAGCTTTATGTACATTTGGCAGTGAGTCAAGTCTGTCTAGATGTTTTGCAAGACTTGGCCACTACAACTTTTGCAATCCTCTTGTGCATCCCTTGTTCAAATTTGATTACCGCAAGTTTTTTCCTAATTATGCTATTATGCTGCCTGCTTGACTCTTGTCTTTGTATAGCAACAAGTTTATTCTGTTTTGCAGAACTTGTTCTACAACTTTTACAATCCTATGTATCCCTTATTTAAATTTGATTACTGCAAGTTTCTTCCTAATTATATGCTATAAACTGCTTGACTCGTGTAGCTACAAGTTCATCCTAATTATATGCTATGATCTGCTATGATACAGGATGAAGATGCTTTCTTTAAAGATTATGCAGTATCGCACAAGAAACTTTCTGAACTTGGTTTTACCCCATCCTCTGGTTCCAAGGCATCAGTGAAGGACAGCGCTGTATTGGCCCAAAGCGCTGTTGGAGTAGTTGTTGCTGCTGCAGTGGTTATACTCAGTTACTTATATGAAGCCCGGAAATTGAAGTAAACAATATACCTATAGTCTTATGATTGAACTCAAAATGACTATGTACTTTCCAATTTCATACAAATAAGATGTGCTGAAGGTTCCTATGTATGTTACACCAGCTATATTAACTGCAAGTTTAAATCTATAAAATTCTTGTGGTTGTATCTTTGCCTCCGGAAAGCTCCTCTGCATCTTTGGCTAAACTAGATCTGATAATATTATGTTATGGTTTGTGTTAATTAGCAGTGACTACATGGAAATAGATTTTGTGTTGAAGTATCAATATTGTTCGGCCATATGCATATAAAACCAAAGTGCTCAGGACAAATGAGTTTGACACAGATATATGTATTCTTGCCTGCCCATTACAATCTTTAGCTATTCTTTTCTTTTAGGTCAACTGCGTTATGGTTGATACAATGCAGTTCTTTTAGTCACCTTAAGGCATTTTGGTACTATTACCAGACCAAACTAAGAAGAGCCAACATCCATAATATTTTTTATCAATTTACATGCACCGCGTCACGGAATTTTAACCAATGCAGTAGGTTGTATAATTCTAACCATAATAATAAAATGGGAGAAGGGTGGGGGATGTTTGGCACGATTCAGAACACAACTCGAGCACAAGTCGATTATCGACACAATTTAGAATGATATGAACTCGACTCGATAAACCCAAATTTGCACAGATGATTCGAATAACCCAAACTTGACTGTGAAATGTTTATTAAAATTTATTCCTTATTGTATGTATTCATTTTTATCGTAATATATTAAGTTTGAAACCAAAATCAGCACGTGTCGGAACACGATCAAAAACCTAGAATTGACAGCCCTGAGATTCAGAAATGCAAAACCAACAAACAATAATGGAGTAGATAAAAAAAAAAAAAAAAAAAGGGATGAAGAAGAAACCCCTGAAAGACCTGCTAGATCCCTAGTGGCTGCTATGCTATCTGTCAATAGAATATAACCATACAGAAAACATAAAAAATAGTTACAGAGGGAGGTGAAGAAAACATAGCTGGACAGGTGATAGAGAGCATAAAAACGCTGAGGATGAGGAGCTTCACATGCAACAGGGGATAGAATAGAAGGAAGTAGGTATACCGGTAATGTGATATTACGACATCCCCACGAGTTTTGTTCATTCACCTAAGCACATGATATCCACAGCTCTGGTGAGTTGGCTTTCACAATCTCAATCTCCCTCCCTGATTTATTTGCCTACCTAATGACCCACTTTTTCCGGGACTAACAAGGTTCTTTTTAGTGGGGTTTACACTTGTACTCAATCACTCATGTGATCTTAATTTTAGTAATTTTCGATTTCTATACGTTATCGTGTTTACTCTGATTAATTTATTTATTAACAACTCTTTCGAACTCTGAATAATTGAAGGCTTCCCCATTTTATAATCGGATTACCGGTACCAGATAAATATCGTATGTGGGGCTTGTGCATCACCCCAATATTGATGTTCTGCATTTTAGACATCGATTTTTTTATTATATGTCCATATCCAAGGATATATAATAATTACGAAAATATTAAAATTTGAGTATGTGCATAAAGGGGGTTCGTCACTCCTTAAGGAAAGATATTAATCAAAATAAGTTAAATTAACGAATTTTCACGTTTATTGTGGGTTCTTGAACCCATAATAAAAGATTCTTAAATGTTTTTACGATATATGAATTTTTTAGTACTTCGTCACGATTCCGAGTGAAATAGTCGATGAGATATATATATAAACCGAATGTGGGGGTTGTATAGACGCAATGCATGTGGTATTTTGGGTCCTCCTATCACATATCGTGGGATGGCGATGTTTCTAGAAAATAATTTGCTAATAATGTAACATAATAATTTGATCAACTTATTGTAAACCTTCAACCACATATTTATCTATTTATGTAGTTAAGAAATGGTATAACGACGACTCCTAACATCTGATATTTTTAGAATACAACTACCCGAACTGATGGGGAAATACATGAATGCCAACCCATTTTACCAAATTAAAGAAGGGTGTTGGCTAGGGTCACAAGCAATCAATGCATGTAGTTTACACTCTTTACGCACTTTCTCACCGGTAGTCTCATTAGCCCTTTTTAATTATGCCATAATTTAGACCTTTTATGGAAGATGCAACTAAAATCACTAAATTCAGTTATAAAAATTGTACTTGATCAATATTCATCTTTTAAGTTGTTGAATCAACTTCTGGGTGATCACTAAATATCAAATCCCCCATAGTTCCTTGTATTAGCAGGAAGATTCTGAGATTCATATTCATTTATTTCTGGTTGTGTGATTGATAGATGTATGTATGTGGATATATATGTCAATGTGTGTGGATAAGTCTAAGCGGGTATTGTTGGTTGAAGGAGAAGGATAATGGATGAGTGAGAATTAATGATATGTATAGACCATGCCAAAGTTCAACTTCACATCAAGGTGGAGCCATGTTATAGAGCATGACAGTCCCAAAAGTTGAAAAGGTAGGTAACATACATTTAATGAAATTACACAACTGCACCCCCATATCTTCCTATCTATTCAACACCAAGTTGAAGTTGTTGATCAAGGGTGAAGGATCATGATTCACAGCCACCAGTTGCTTTCACAGTTATTTTTTCGGACCAACGTATGTTATAACATATATTCTGTATTTAAAATTATGCATGCGACAACAATCGTCCGCTAAGAATTTGAATCATTTTCTATCTACACAAGTAGGCACATGTATATGCAGAGAGTGCATGTGTGTGTTGGGCAACAAAAATTAGAGAAATTGGGTTGGGAGGGTATAAGCAAGTTAAAAAGGTAAAATCAACTTCCCCATCTCTAATTCTATCTCTATTTTGTTGCCTAAACTTGCACCACAAGGTTAGGAGGAAAAAGAAGAGTGGAAGGTGAACCAATGTCCATAAACTAACATAACCCCACTTAAAAAAATTTCCATGACACTTTTACTTTCATAATCTTCCTCCTCCCTTATTGAACCCAACCTACAAGTCTTCTAGAAGCAACCCCACCCCCACCAGACCCTTTAGATCTAATGTTTGCATGAGAGACCACCATTAGAATAAAGAAAAAGTAGCAACTACCATCTCCTCTATTCTTATTTTATTGCACAAGAATAGCCAAGCCCCACTAGAAAATTTTCCTCCCATATGCTCACCACAACTAGCTACAATTAGGATAGTTTTTATATTAACTCATGAATTAGAGTACAGTACAAGATTAATAATAGCTGTGTCTGTTTTCTTCAACTTTTGTTTCTTTCTTCGTGCCACATACGTATTCTTCCTTTTTGTTTTTCTAAATCATGGATTAAACCAATCAAATTCACTGCTAGGCGCATCATTGTTGTTACAATCCCACTGCAGACCAGAAAACATCTTTCCTACCTGCTAGAACATAACCACTGCAGAGAGTGAAATATCATATCTCCCTGTTGGGTGATTATAACATGGAAGTACATATATGATACACTATACCAACAAGGGCATCACCACAACTTTATTACGCCGTCTCCTGTAACAAAACTGAAATACAGGTTAAGAGTTCGAGTTTTAGTAAAAACATGAACGGAACGAGACAAAAACTTGGTTTCCTAAAATATACAAAAATCTATGTAAAATACTTCTAGTTACTTGATGAAAAGGTTAATAAAGATTAACAACTTTTTTTGATTATCATAAAGACAAGAAAAATATTCTTTAAAAAAATACTGGTAGAAGAAACGGAAGAGTATAGAGTTATTGAAAAGGAGTTGAAAAAGCATGTTCAATTTAGGTTAGAAAGGTATAGATGAGGCTTGATAAGGGTTAGTTAAATTATTAATCAAAAAGGTTGGTCAGAGTTAAGAATAAAGAAAGGCAAAAATCACACCTTTCCTTACCACACCCCACTTTTAAACCATTTTCTACACCTACCTGAAACTCACCCCCCATAGTTATTATTCTCTACTTGTTCCAAAATACATACTACAACTATTACCAATATTACCCCATATATATACATATAGTACTGTATGTATCTAATGAATATGATGCCATTAACATCAAAAGAGTGGCCACCACCAGCCACTCTCTCTAACCTGTCTCACCAACTCACATCTAGAAGCAATTAGGTTCACTGCCTTAACCCCTCTCTCTCTCTCTCATAATACAGAGAGACTATTTATTTGGGACTTCCCCTTTTTTATATATAGAGTCAAAAGCTTAAATAACTCCCCCCACTTCCAATTCCTCTCAAAGGGCCGGCCTTGATGTTCAAGCATCATTACCAATCCTAACAATTCCCACTTCCTTCTTCAACCATTTTGCAACAACCCTTTTGATACCATATATACTTACAAATTTTATATGTGTATATAAGGAGTTACAAAGCATTAAACTTTGGGTTTATATCAAATTATAATAAAAATGGGAAGGTCCCCTTGTTGTGAAAAAGCTCACACAAACAAAGGAGCTTGGACTAAAGAAGAAGATGATCGCCTCATCGCTTACATTCGTTCTCATGGTGAAGGCTGCTGGCGCTCTCTTCCTAAAGCTGCTGGCCTTCTTCGTTGCGGTAAAAGTTGCAGGCTTAGATGGATCAATTACTTGAGGCCTGATCTTAAACGTGGCAATTTTACTGAAGAAGAAGATGAACTCATCATCAAACTTCATAGTCTTCTTGGAAACAAGTATGTTCACTATTTCTTTTCGTATTTTCAACAAACTCAAAACATGGGTTCGATCTTTTTGTTCTCTGGAAACGTTAGCAACTAAGAAACAATTTATTCACATGATCGAACCCATGTTTTTATTATGTTGAAAATTTTGACTAATGAAAATTATGGCATATAGGTGGTCACTTATAGCTGGAAGATTGCCTGGAAGAACAGACAATGAGATAAAGAATTACTGGAACACTCATATTAGAAGGAAGCTTCTAAACAGAGGAATTGATCCAACAACACACAGGCCAATGAATGAGACCAACTGTGGTCAAGAAATCACAACAATATCATTTGGAAGTGGAGCAGCAGCAGCTGCTGCAGTGAACATGAAAGAAGAGCTACAAGAAGATGAAGATCACAAGATGATGATGATCAAATCATCAAATTATGGGTTTCAAGAAACTGATGAAAAGATTACTAATATGGTTATTGAAAGATGTCCTGATTTGAATCTTGATTTGAAGATCAGCCCTCCTCATCAACATCAAACAGATGCATTAAAAACAGGAGGAAGAAACAGGGGACTCTGTTTTGCATGCAGCTTGGGTTTACAAAACAGTAAAGATTGTAGCTGCAACAGTAATAATGGTACTAGCAGCAGTAATAATGGTACCTCAGGTTATGACTTTCTAGGGTTAAAAGCTGGTGGTGTTTTGGACTACAGAAGCTTGGAAATGAAATAAAAATTTGAATTCTTTAATGTATTTAAATATATTAAGGGGATAACTTGTATCATTAGCATATGGAACTTTCTTAAAATTCCCTTGTTTGTAAAATTATAGTGAGTAGTTATAACAGTACTAATATCTATATCTACAAGTAATATAAGTACAGATTTGCCAGTATTTGGTTCTAGTGATCTTGTTTGTTGAATGAATTTCTGATGTTTTAAACATGGATTTCATAGAAAATGTGTTTTGGAATTTATTGTGGAAGGGAATAGTTGGTGTAGTAGTTAGATGATGCCTACCAGATCTTACAGAACTTTTGTACCCTAGTTGTAGTTGTTGCAGAATGTTCTGGCTTAGAAGCAGGTAAATATTGAAAAAGTAATATTATGAGCAAATCTTTAACAGCAAGACAATAACTAGAGTGTAGCACACTAGCAAACAATATGCTTTTGTGAAAATAATTAAAATTATAGTTATTAAATTCAAAGTACAATTTTGTTGAAGTTTCTTGCCTCTCTCCTGTCAAGATATTCTCATTAAAAAACTCTTATATCTTTTCATATAATCGTATAGTTACATGTTTCTCTAAAAACTCAAGATCTCATGGAAGTAGATTTCCGAGAATCCTGTCAAATTTTCAACGAGAATATAAAAGAGTTTCTTTTATCTGATCATGCCTGGCCTGATTGACAAAATTGAGATTAATGATTAAGTGAATTCAAAACTTTTGTCATTTGATTTCTATTGGATCAAAAGAAAAGAAATTGAATTGGTTATAGGAAGGCAGAGGATAAGCAGTGAGAGGATGAGGAAAAAAGAAGAGAAAATAGGTGGGTAACCTATCTCTTCCTAATAGTATTAAAAAAAAGTAGTACATAATACAGAGTATGTAATTG
>PHNY01117116.1:17207-27802 GCA_003724115.2 Anethum foeniculum | reverse complement strand
ACATGGATGTTCTTGAAAAAGGACCATATATAATTGAGGAAGCAGATCCAGCTGATCCTACCAAAGTGATTCTGAAGGACAGAAAGAATTACGATGATCAGGATAAGTATCTTACTAGTCTGGATGTAAATCTGCAGCTGATTCTGGTAGATGCAATGGATGAAGATATAAGTCACCAGATTATGGTTTGTGAAAATGGAAGACATATGTGGCAAACCATAGAAACGCTGATCGAAGGAACTGAGGATGTCAAGGAAAATCGACTTGATATCTTGACCACACAGTATGAGGCATTCAAAACTCTTCCTGATGAAGACATAACTCAAGTTTTTGAAAGAATGAACAAATTGATGAATGAATTAGCCATTCATGAAAAGACTTACCCTCAGAAGGAAATCAACAGGAAATTCATGTTGACCCTGCCACACCATCTTGATAGTAAGGCCCAATCAGTTCGTGAGCATTTAGACTTCAAGACTATGTCATTGGAGAAATTGTATGGAAAGATGAAAGCTCACGAGATGGAGCAGGAACAAAGGAAAATCATATATGGTGATGGCACAGTGGATAAGAAGAATGCTGAACTGCTCAAGACAACTGCTCTTATTTCTAGTGACCACAAAGAGCTAGATATTACAGTGGAGAAGCCTAAGTCAAAGGCTGAAATGCTCTTTGAAGCTGAGATGGATGATGGAAATCTCTCTGGTGATCCTAGTGACTATTATACAATGGAAGAGCTACAAAGCATGAAACATCCTACTATGGCCAACCTTGCAGGGATGTTCAGTAACATCAGGTTTAGAAGGAAACAAGGCTATAAGGGCTCTGGAAGCAGCAGCAGAGGACAGAGATCAAATTCATCTTCAGGGTCAGGCTACAAGACAGGGATGGTTGAAAGAAGCAGGTTCAGATGCTTCAATTGTGATGAAGTTGGACACTTTGCCAGTGAATGCAGAAAGGCCCAGCAAGCAAATGATAAATATTAGGTATGAAATGCACACAGAGGGGGGGGGTGAATGTGTGTTTGTTGGATTTACTTGGTTTTGAAAAACTTTTTCAATCTCTTATAAACTGTTTTAATTAAGGCTAGATGAACTAAACAGTTAAGTGATTGTATTTGTAAATATAACTTATATGTAAACAGAAAGATGCAGACAACACAAGTTATTAAAACTTACTTGATTTTATTTCGAAATCAAATAGGTTATCCTACAAATCCAAGTTCTTGAAAATAAGAACTCAGCTTCTTTTCTGAGAGTGTTTTTCCAAGCTAGATTTGTTTGTTGCATCTAGACAAAAGAGCTGTGTCATACTTTATAGATAAGCATGCACAGTTTACATGGACTTGCACTAAAATGGACTAACTAGAAAAATAAGGATACTTTGTTCTATTACTATTTCTATTGTCCTGTCTTATCGACCTGGTGCAAAGCTGCTGCACTCTTTTTGTCTAGATCATCTTTACCCTTGATTTGCAATATTCAAGCTGCATTTGTAGATTTCCAATCTCGATGTAAGATTGTTTGTTGACTCGTAATTTGGATATTCAAGAAAGCATATTTTTTGCATTGAACTGTGATCGCGATGTCTAAGTAAAGATGTTTACAGAGATGTCCAGATGGCTACAGAGATGACTTCGCGATGCTTTGATTTCGCGATCTCATTTGTATTGCCGAGATGTCACTTCTCTGTAGGATTGGTGAGGTCTCTATATCAGGTTCCATGACTTGTTGATATGAGTTCTCTGTAGCTTGTGAATTCTTGAGACAAATGACTTGTTGTAGACTTGACTTCTCTGTAAGCTTGACTTCGCTGTAAGCTTGACTTCTCTGTAAGCTTGACTTCTCTGTAAGCCTTCGCTGTAAGCTTAACTTCTCTGTAAGGTTGACTTCTCTGTAAGCTTGACTTCTCTGTAGACATGATAGTTCCCGAGATGACTTCTCTGTAGGCTTGACCTGTGACTTCTCGGCAAGTGACTTAGAACATTTTTCAACCTACAACCTTTATTAACTCCAAACTATCTTTCTGAGACATGATCAATTCTTGATCTTCTTCCAGAAGATTATTTCATAGCTGGATGGTTGTACAAAGAAAAATATCCTAGTGTAGTCTTCTAGGCATTATTATAGACTCAAAGCATACATACATAGAATACAAATTACAAATCAACTAATCTTAGAGTTGTCAATATGACTAAGTCTTGTTATATACAGGCATGCCTTGCACAACAATCTCCCCCAATTTGTGAGAAGTTTGCTTGACACAAATTCATGCCTGATAACAAGACTAACTCCAAGTTAAGCATAAAACTGAATAATTTTTACAGAAACAAAATACTTGCTTTATACACACTATGAAGAATTTGCGTACAAGTTTTAACTGACATCATATCCTTTGGATTTAAGTAAGTCTTTCAACATAACTAGGCATTCCAATTCTTCAATGATTTCAGTTCTTTTTAGAAAATCTGCAAGTTTTCTCCATTCTTCAATTGCATAATCACTGAGATATTCAATTCTGAATCTTGAGAATCTGCCAGCTTTGATATATAGAAACCTTCAACACTTTGACACTCTACTCAACCCTTGTGCTTTCAGTTTATTTGATCTCCTTTCCAATTTCTCAGTTTCTTCTGCCCACTTGGCTGCCCTCTCTTCTGCTTCTTTCCTTTACCTAGCCTTTCTTTCATCTCTTTTAAACAATTCTTCTAATAGCTGTACCTTTCTCATCCTTGTCATGGTATCCTTATCAATCATCAGATTTATGATTCTCTCCATCTCCACTGTTGAGAATTCTTCAGCCATTCTTTTATTGAGAACATTTACACTGCCATCTTTGAAGTAAATTCTTATCTCTCCCAATTTGTCCACAGATACTTTGACCATAGATTCAGCCTATTTTTTGTTATAGTCTTCTTCTGAGAACTCAAATGAGAGTGGTAAGAAATCACTTTGGTTGAAACAGTTCCACAAAGCACCAGGTTTCGCAATAAGTGCTTCTTTATTTCTCTTAAAATTTCTTCCCACAGTTTTGATATGCAATTTGATAGGAGGTTTAAAGACATGAGTTTTGGTAAGCTTTTTCAGAAGAGTATTTGTGGCTAGGAGAGGCTTTTTCATGAGAGAGGTAGCTGCAGTTTTGTAAAAGAATTTTGGTTTTGAGATGGTTTGAGTTTTTGACTGAGTTGGTAAGGTGTTTTGAGCTCTAACTGAGGTTGTGGTGAATTTTCTTTGACATTTGTCTTTTATCAACTCCACCCTTATCACTCCTTTTTCTTTCCTCGCCTTTCTTCTTCTCAACAGTTTTGTCACTTATCTTCTTCTCATTTCCCATGTCACCCTCCTTATTACTCCCACTGCCTTTGAGAGTCTGACATGGATTTGAACCAGAAATTTTGTCTTTACTTCCTTTCTGCTCATCATCATCCTTGTCTAGATCTTTGATATTTATCTTGTCATTTGGCAGTAGCTTCTCATTGTCCAGATATCTTCTCAACATCACAATCATCTCTGTGTCTTCCAGGGTCTTCATCTTCTTTGATTTTAGAGCAGATTCAATTATCATTATCAACTTTTTGTTTGTTCTAACACATTATTTTGGCACAAGAAAATGTTTGCATCTTTTGGAAGATGGACAGATATATGCAACTCCTTTACTTGGCTGCAGATAAGCCTCAGGAAAGGCTTCCTCTTGGGCAATCTTCATCTCTTTGAGCAATAAGTTGTCTTCAGGAGTCACATGTTGGACTTTGTTTATGAAGATGTCAATTTCAGATGCCCTCCTTGATTTAAGAAAATCTAGGGAAATTTGTAGGCATCTGTCTACACCTTTGTCCATCACATTAACCACTATTCTTCTCTCTTGAACACCCTCAAGAAATTTAGATTTCTGTCAATAGCCCTTTTGTAGGTATGAACATTGTTGGAGACAGACTGTCTAAGAGCATCCAGAATATCACAGAATTCTCTATCTGAGCATTGACCTTCAGCTGTTCTTTTTAACCTATCTTTCATGCCAACTTCACCCTTTAGATTTGAAGTTTTAGGCTGAGTTTGTCCTCCTTGCCTCACCCCCTTAGGCTTGTTATCAGATTGAGGCACTTGGTGAGATGAAGTAGGGATTTGAGCTCTGACATTTGAGAGGGTGTCATGAGTAGGAATCCTCAAAGTAGCCATGATAGCTCCCAGGGACACATTGGTGTTCAGTTGAAAAGAATTCTGGGAGTCTATTAGAGTCCTTATATCATCTTGCTGACTTTGGATTTTGGTGTCAAGGGAGGAAATTTGTGTGAGTAGATGTGAATGACTGGTTGTGAGGCTGTCTATTTGGTTTTGGAGATGGTGGAGTTGTGTGGGGGAAGGATTGGTTGAAGAGATAGGGGGTCCAGTAGAAGCACTAGCACCAAAGTTGAGTTGGAGATATGTTTTAATTTCCTCCTTCATGTAGGCAGATGGCTCAAACCTTGTTTTATGCAGATCCTTTACCTTCACTCTTAGCTCATTATTTTGAGTAATTCTTGTTTGAACTACCTCATGTAGAGCAATAAATGATTCCTTCAACTGCTTAACAGACTGCTCCATGGAGGCCATGCTGAGAGAAGACGTTTTGGACTCCACTTTTACCATGAGGTTCTTGACATTTTGCTCATGAGTCACAATCTCAGTAATTTGCTTCTTAACAGACTCCTAAATAGTAGTCTTATGTCCAGAGAGAGAGTGCTCCATGGCTTTCCCAAATGGGTGAAAGGCCTTCAGCTGTGCCTTGTATACATCTGTGATGGCATCATAGAGTTCAGAGGGAGAGAGAGTTTGTGAATTTCTGCCCAAAATAGTCAAATACTCCTCTCTGAATCTAGCCAACATATCATCCATGGTTGTTGAGTAGTCTGCAGACAACCAGGCATCTACATTGCCATCCTGCTCAGCTTCATCCATGATTTTGTCTTGTTGAGCTTCCACATCTTCTTTGTGAGCTAGAAGAATGGCCTGATAGTCTTGATTGCTCACAGTAGAAGTGAGGAGCTGCTGAGCTATTTGAGCTAGACCTTCAATTTGATCCACTACCATATCTTCAACAAGAGAATGTTGGGCTTGTGTATCTTGAATCCACTTAGCAAGAAGGCTTGGCTGAATTTCTGTAGATGTAGATGTGGAGGGTATGTCTGTTTGGTGTAGTGGTTGAGGTAATGGTTGGATAGGGGGAACTCCTGTGACAGAAGTCACAGTTGAACTTCTAGCTTCAACTGCAGAGGCAATTTCAGCTAGAGTTTTGAGGGGAGTTGTTTCTTAAAGAGAAACCTCCATTAGAATTGGAGAGGATTTGAGTGGTTCCCCCTCAGGAATTCCATCCTCAAACCTTAATACCTGTGAGGGCAAAGGTGCACATGAAGGTGCTGAAGAACTCATAGGGTTTTCAGTAAAAACTGATGACACCCCTATGTTGGTGATGGTGTCATCAACGCCTAGCCCAGAATCTAGCCTCTCACCATCTGAATTTGGGTCCTGGGTGGTGAGCACAGTTTCAAGAACTGTGTCACTTGATTTTGGCAGGACTTGAGAAACAGATTCAAGTCCTTCATTATAAGAAGAAGAAATTTGAGAAATAAGAGAAGAGATTGTAGAATGGAGTGTTGGCAGCTCCCCCTGAATAGAAGAGGGAGCTTCAAATTAGGGCTGAGCAAAACCGAACCAAAACCGAAAAACCAAACCAAACTGTAAAATTTCGGTTCGGTTTGGATTGAATTTTTTTTAAAATTTTGGTTAATCCGGTTTTTCGGTTTTATCCGAAATAAAATCGGTTCGGTTCGGTTTTTCAGAATTTTGGTTCGGTTAAAACCGAATTGACCGAATTACCAATAACATATATAATATATTTGAATTATATTTAATATGTTAATTACATATTACATATTTACACTAAATAGGCTAAGAGTCAGACCCATAAACCTAAACTAGTTCAGCCATCACTCTATCTCTACTCTCTTCGAAGTTCGAATCTGCAGCCGCCCTAATACAGCTGTGAATCTCCGATTTAATATAAATCATCAAATATTCTTCATCTAATTAGGTATGATTCTTCTTCCATATTGTTAATTTGTTATATTCTTCTAATTAGGTAATAGACTAATAGATTTTTGATTTCAATTTCATCAATAATTACTAATTAGTAATTTTTCTAAGTTATATTTATATTCTTATATGTATGTATATATATATATATATATATATAGTATGTATAATCATTAATCAGTCAGTAGATTCAGTACACGCTTGCTTAGTTGCTTGTTATATCAGTTTATTTAATTGTTCACTTATTAATGCCATTTTTAAAATTATTTTGCAGTTTGAAATTGTAGCTTGAACGATTATGATGTCACAATCACAACCAGAGACCTTCGAGACTGAGATGAAGGATTCTAATGATCCTAATACTACTCAGGCAACCTCTGCGAAAAGAAAAAGAAAGCCTATGAAAGAAAGGTCGCTTGTGTGGGATCATTTTGACAAGTTTACGGACGCCGATGGTTCTCCAAAAGCTAGGTGCAAGTATTGTGGTAAGGATTATTGTTCGAATACTAGTACAAATGGCACCTCCACACTTAATGCTCACCTTAAAGTTTGTAAAAAGCTTCCACTTAGTGGTGAGCCGAAGCAAACACAACTATCTTTGCATTCGAAAAGAGGAAACGAGGGCACTCTTAAGAAATGGTATTTTGATCAAAAAACTTCTAGACATAAATTAGCTTCCATGATTATTATTGATGAACTTCCATTTAGGTTTATTGAGGGTGAAGGATTTATTGATTTTATGCAAACTACCCAACCACTTTTTAAGGTGTCGTCTCGTTTTACCGTCACACGAGATTGTTATCAAATTTTTTTGGATGAAAAGAAAATGTTGACCAATTATTTTAAGATGTCGGGTCAAAGAGTGAATATTACCACAGACACTTGGACTTCAATACAAAAGATTAATTATATGTACATCACGGCTCACTACATTGATCAAAATTGGAACTTGCACAAGAAAATAATTAATTTTTGTCCTATAAAGGGTCATAAGGGTGAGCTCTTAGCTAGGGACATTGATATGTGTTTAAAAGAATGGGGAATTAGAAAAGTGTTTGCAATTACGGTTGATAATGCAAGTTCGAACTATACTTGTATTCAACTTTTAAAAGATAGGTTCTCTTGTAGGGGGTGTGATTTCTTGAAAGGAAAATATATGCACATGAGATGTATTGCACATATAGCTAATTTGATTGTGAATGATGGACTTCGTGAACAAGATCCATTGGTTATGAGAGTGAGAAAGACGGTTAGATTTGTGAGGTAATCTCCGGCTAGAATAGCCAAATTCAAGGAGTGCATTGACTTGACAAATAATACTTGTAAATCTTTATTGTGCTTGGATGTAAAAACAAGATGGAACTCCACTTATATGATGTTAAAGGTTGCTCAAAAATTTCAAAATGCATTCGAATTATTTGAAGGAATGGATCCATATTATATAAATGAGCTAATTGAGGCCGGTGGGGTGCCTACTTCTTGGGATTGGGGTAATATTAGAAGGTTGGTGGATATCCTGTTCATTTTTATGAACTTACTTTGAGGATTTCTGGTTCTTTGTATGTCACATCTAATGTATTTTATCACNGTAGTGATGATGATGAGGTGAGATTGATGGGTGAAAGAATGAAGGATAAATATGACAAGTATTGGGGTGATGTACACAAAATGAACAAACTCATCTATGTGGCGGTTGTTGTTGATCCTAGATACAAACTAGAGTTCATTGAGTTTGCACTTTGTGAGGAATATAGTAAAGAAGTTGGATGAAAGTTGGCAAGTGACACTAGTCTAGTGTTAAGAGAGTTATTTGAGGAGTACAAAAAGATTTGTCAACCTAGAATTACTTAAGTTAATCAAGAAGCTCAATCTTCAAGTAATTCCTCAAGCTTAAACTCAAGCACATCTTCAAGAGCACAATCGGCATTAGGAGCTAGATTTATGAGACAAAAAATGGAAAGTGGAGAAGTAGAATCTAAGTGTGAATTGGATATCTATCTTAGAGAGAGTGTGTATGTTACGAAAGATGATGATGAGTTTGATATTTTGAAATGGTGGAAAGTCAATTCAAGTCGGTTTCCCATCCTCTCACAACTTGCTCGTGATGTACTAGCAATCCCTGTTTCCACTGTAGCATCGGAGTCCGCCTTTAGTACGGGTGGAAGAGTCCTTGATCCATATAGGAGTTCTTTGACCCCTAAAGTCTCTTATAGAACCTGCATCATTTGTTGTTGGAGATCCACTATGGAACCATATATTAAATAAATTTCATCCCCAGACTATGCACAGACATATCTTTGATACACAACACCTTTATACACTTGTAAATATCTAGATAAAATAACACTTGTAAAATCGTTAGGAATTTAGGATCATCTGAAAATAGCTTCTTTGAAGAGCAGAGAATTGCAGATGCTGCAATAGTTGAAGGCCTAAACTTTGTAAACCTGATGTCTGATTGGAAATTAATAATTTCATTACTAGTGTGATTTAAATTTCCGTAAGTGAGATAGATAATCATTTAAGAAATTTAACCAGATTGAGTCCAGACGATGATCTTAGTTATCTGCAAATAGGACCACTTAACAAGCTCATGAAAAAATTCAGGATCTGCTTAAGCTATAGTTTATCATAGTGACATGCATAATCTGGCCATATCTATGTAGTTTGCATGATTACTCATTTCTTTATTTTTTCTGATTAAGGTCTTTTGTTGTTGTAGATGAAAAGAAGTTTAATTATTAGCTTATTTTGATGTAACCTAATTATAAAGTACAAGTTCAAGAAAGATATGTTATCTTTTGCTTAATATAATGAAACTGGATACTATAAAATTTTCAGATTTATTGTGCAGGCTTCGAAAGCTACTGAAATATCATGAATTTTTAATCTACTAGTGAAATATCATGAAAATTTACCTGTGATAAGCTCATTGAAATTATTAATTAGTTTCAAAATTGATTCACTTGACGTTGCATTACTGCCACTGAGGCTTGAGCACTGGTCGCGTCAACAAAAACACAGAATACTGTATTGTTCTATATTATTTGCAGTAGTTCTACTATATTTATAAATGGATAACGGAGAAGTTTCTATATTGTTCTCTCTGCAACATGTAATTTTAATTCTTTCTGGGATGTATTCTCTGTGATTTATATCTTATTATGAGCATTCTTTAACATGATGCAGGTCGCCAGGTCAGGTTTTAGCAAAATGGTTTTTCCAGAAATGTGCTGCGACTGGAGCAAAAGACCATGGTCTAAAGAGCTGATCACGCGTACATCAACAGCTTAACTTTTGCGCTAAATTAATTGTGTTGAATTTCTGTAAACTGAAGAAATGAATCATTTTATAATTGTTTTAGTTTGTAAACTTAAATTCTTAACAGTTGTGTCCAGTGTGCCTGTGATGGCCTGTGATGATCTACTAGTACAGTAGTACTGCTCTACTAGTCTCTACTGAGTACTAATGGTGAAGGTGTAAGTTGTAGCTGCAAGTCTGCAATTGCATAACTTTATTTTAACTTCTCCAATTTTTTTTCCTTTTTATTAGCTTGTGTAAATGGTCTTGAGTCTTTATGTTAAACCAAGTCTTTACTTCCATTTCAAAGTTGCAATCAGAAGGCAGATGCAAGTGCAACTTCATTTTTAAAATGAAAAAACTAGGATTTTAAAATATTTCAGTTTTTTGAATCCAAACTGAATAAACCAAAATAATTCGGTTCGGTTTTCTAAAAAACATCAATTCGGTTTTCGATTAATTCGGTTCGGTTTGATTTTTAACCGAACCGACCGAATGCTCAGCCCTACTTCAAATGATGTGCTCTCCAAGTGTGTGCCTTCCAAAATGCTTCTTTCACCCTCTTGAGTGTGCTCAAGAGGGGGTGCAGACTCTTTACAGGGTGCATTGGGGAGAATGCCAACTTCAATAGTGAAATCTTGTTGAGAAGATGCCACCAGTGTCTGTTTGTGCCCCTTTGTAAGATTTGCATCCTTTTGGGAGGACACAGAAATGGTTGGTTGAGTGGTCAGCTCAATATTTTTCTTCTTCTTCTTTGGTTTCTTGACCAGGGTGGCCTCTACCTCACATGGTTCACTCTCTACTGTATCATTTACAATTGCAAGGTTGGGTTGCTTCCTCTTCTTTTTACTAACCTCACCCTTTTGAGAGGATGAGGCAGTTGGTTTACTAGCATCTAGAAGTGTTGAAGAAGGGGCCTCAGCTTGGGTAGGCTGTTGGGTTTCGAGCACATAAACGCAGCGGAAAACAGTGATAAAACAAAATAAATCGAAACCCAAACCAGGATCCATGCGGAAAGATAATATTTAATTCGTCGTTCAGATGTTTACCTTAAAAAGCTTTCCTTAAATCAGCTAGTTTTATCAATCACCACGTATCCCGCCTTGTGCGATCTACGCCTTAGAGGTATCCACACGAACGCTTGATCGATGGAGGATGTGTACTAGCACTTGAACCAGATCTGCCTCTTCTCTCTCTCTCTCTCTATTGTGGCTGCTAGGGTTTATG
>PHNY01117110.1:2112-18571 GCA_003724115.2 Anethum foeniculum | reverse complement strand
TTTTATTATAAAAGTATTCTTGATATTTAAATTTAAGTAATTTATGTTTGTTATTTTATATTGAATATAATCGAAAAATATATTAAAAAGTTATTGTATCATTGTATTTGATAATTCATTTCAAATATTAATATATTGCCGCCGCGAAGCGCGGCTTATTGTCCTAGTTTGTTTTTAAAATGTGACATATAATATACTTGGTACAAGTTAAATTGGACGAGGTACAAGTTAAATTGGAGGCTACAAGGTACAGCTCCGAGCCTTAATTTGGCTCTGATACCACTCTTTAAATTGCGAGCAAGTCATAACTCCACAATATTATGATATTGTCCGCTATGAACCGAATTTCAATAGGTCTCATATTAATGAAATTAATTGGCTATTCTATATATCCGATAATTTTCTATTATCTATTCGATGTGGTACTTGGGTTGACACCCAACAGAAAAAATGTCTGTTTAAGACCCACGGATTGGGCAAACCGGACCGGGTTTTTCAAATCGAACTTTCAAACTTTTTTCCTGATCGATTGAGTCTGACTTCGTGTTTCAAATTTTTTGAACATCTGTCCCTCCCTGACACCCGTTAAATGCCCTAATTTGCCATAGAAGCATAAGTCAATTATAATTAAGTAGTGCTATATGTACAAAATTTGATAATAAAAAAATTACAAAATGATATGACACATGGATTGTTATATTTTAATTGAATTATTAATGTAAATGCAAGGAAGCTTATTTCAATCAATGTCTACCCATATTTATTTTGTGAAAAATTTTGTATACAATTTTGTGAAACTAGCATTATTTATTATAATTTCCCTATCTAACACTAGGCGCGTGTACTAGCATTTATATAGACATGTGAATGTTATTACACCTTGTGGCGAGCTGCAATAAAGTTGAAACGACCAATAATTGTTTATATTACTAATACCCCTACGCAGAAAGAGGAAACACTACTGATTTCTTCATTGTTGGGGTCTAGGGTTCAACTAATTCCCAACGGTTGGTTTACATGATATAATCTCAAGTCACCATCTCCATAATTACTTCCTCTTGATCAAGGTTCTCTTATCCAGTCCTCCTCTACTCAGCTTATGTTTCTTTATTCTTGGGAATTCACTAAAACAGCCCTAGCTAGCAATAGTGGAGAAACCCTAGCTAACACCTAATTAATATATATGGATGGAAGTAGTAGAATTGAGTGCTTCAAAGCTTGTCCAATATCTCATGAGGAATTTGAAGAGGATGAAGAAGATTTAAGTGCAGAGAACATTAGTAAGGGAACAGATGGAGGCGCTGGAGGTTCATCAAGCAACAGCACAATTGAAGAAAATGAAAACAAATCATCATCTGTTCGTCCTTATGTCCGATCCAAAACACCTAGACTCCGCTGGACTCATGACTTGCATCTTCGCTTTGTTCAAGCTGTTGAGAGACTTGGCGGACAAGAGAGTAAGTTTTAGATTTGTGGTATTGAAGTTTTCATTTAGTTGATAACCAAAGCCCCTTCTAAGAATTTATTTCTCCTTGGTTAGCTAGAGATGTGCAATTTAATGAAATTCTTACCCTTTCATTTGGAGCAGGAGCAACACCAAAGTTGGTTCTTCAACTAATGAATGTCAAGGGGCTTAACATAGCTCATGTCAAAAGTCATTTGCAGGTTTGATTCTCTGATCTGGTTAACTTAAACTTATTGCTCCTTCTCATCAACTGCTATATTATCAATTACTAGTTTGTACTAAATTTCAACGGTATTCAATTACTGACTGATATGAAAATATTTAGATCACTGATAGGTAATTATATGTACAAATTTATATATGGTGATAGCATTATTGTATAATGTATGAATTGATATATGGTGATAACTTTATCATGTGTCTTTCTTCAAATCCAATTAAATCATATTTGCTTGCCTACATGGTTTTTTACTCAGATGTTTAGAAGCAAGAAGATTGATGACCCTAGTCAAGGTATGTGTTGCTGATGCCTGACAAGTACCTCTGCTTGTTTTAAAGTTCACATGCATTAAGTACAATCCATTTGACAGATATTTTTATGATCATATATAGCCATAGCAGATAACAGAAATCTTGAGAATTATGGAGATCGGAACATCTACAACCTAAGCCAACTTCCAATGCTTCAAAGCTACAACCAGAGCTATAATCTAAGTACCTTCAGGTATCACGATTAATAGGAGAAGTGTGTGCGCGCGCGCGTCTATATTGAGTTTGCATAATTGTTTTCCTATTTTTTTGCAAGAGTAATACGAGTACAATTAATAATCATACTCAGAAAAATGTTTAATTTTCTTCGAAGGTATGGAGATGCTCTTTGGAATGCTGGACATGAGAAGTGGATGCAAAATCTTTATAATATGTCTGGTCGGAATAGTGCAATTGATTATAAGGCAAGACCAAGATTTTATTCTTCAGTTACGGAGACAATACCAGGGAGAAACTCTATAAACTGTGAGCATAATATTAATGTTTCATCTTCTAGTCAATTATCTACATGGAAAGTTCATGAAAACAATGGTGGAGGATTACTTCGATCAGTGAATGATCAATCTCCGGTAAAAACTATGGAGTTCAAATCATCGAACAGACAACAAGAAAAAGTTGAAGCTCTGGATTTGGAAATCACAAGCCTTACACCGGCAAAAAGGAAGGCTTCACCTTGTGAGCTTGATTTAAATCTAACTCTTGGGGTAAAATCAATGAATGACGAAAATGGAGGAGATTTGAAGGATGAAGATGAGTACTTATCATTGTCATTGTTCTTGCCCTCTTCTTCAAAAAAGCTCGAGCGGTTAAAAATGGTTGATAAAGAAGATATTAACACAGAGAAGGCAAGTACTCTTGATCTGACTATATGAATGTAGCAATATTCTAAGTGAGATCTTGAAGTACTACTTCCAGGAAGCTCATTTGCAATTTGTCTTGTACCATTCCAGGTAAAAAAGAGAAAGAGCAACGTACCACCAGTACGTATGTACTACTTTATTTGTATGAATTGCTTTAGCTGTAACTTGATCACTGAGTTTAAATTGTTCACACAAATCACAATAACGAGGTGCTACGGACAAAATGAAGATGAGAAAAATTCCATGTGCATATTAGTATATATGACAGATTGTTAATGCAAACAACTTCAACATATATACACTATCATATGTATAAACATCTGTACTTGTGAACTTAACATATGGATACTACATCTGCAACTTACAACTCAGGGGTGACTAGATAAATTGTTACTTAATTAGAGAAAGACCGATTTAAATCTACTGCATGTACATCACTGAGTTTAGTGTACATTGAAAAACCCAACCCCATATAGTATTCAGCTAGCTGAAGATAATTTTCTAAGTTTTCTATAGTTAGTTGAATATTCAGGCCTGGGAATTGACAATGGAATCAGCTGGTCTTATGACATTCATATATGTGTGTGTGTGTATAAGTTCGAAGTTCTATATACTGTACTTGACCTCACATGTTTATAAATATACACACATTGGGCTTATAAATAATGGATGTGCGTGAAGTTGGTAAGTTTCATTCTCAGAGCCTTGTACACAAGAAACTTGAGGCGCGCACACATTTAGCAAGCTGAATGTTTATACATTAATTAATACTGAAACTCGCAGGTACTTTGTATTGTATATTTACACTTCCAGCAATTAATCAACTCGATAATTGTTTGTGTTGTTTAGTTAAGTTTATTAATGCAGGGAAATGTTAAATAATTAGAGGTCAAATATTTTTGTGAGCCTTTTCCGGTAATTTAACTAAGATGATCCGGTAGCAAAGTTAGGGCCTTTCTTTGGTGATTATATAGTTCATAATAATTAATATTGTTGTATAGTCCCCATTCCAGGACGCCAAGCACAGCTGACAGAGTACAAATTCTAGTGCACATGTACTAATTAACAAAATTGCTAATAAAAAGAAACATACAAACTACATATATCAAACTTAGCATCTTTGTGATCATTTTGTTCTAAAATTATGTACAAATCTTGCTAGCTCACAAGGAATAAGAAATCTCCATATAACAGAAGTTCTTGTAAATAAGAAACTCTCAGGATCCTTATAATACACGTGTTAGCTCTACTAGATTTTAAAGTCCTGAAAGTTTTATCAACTTACATACTAAAATTAATAATTAATCTAATAAAAGCAATTGTATAGTTCCTACCATGCGCCAGGAAATAAAAAGATGTGCAGGTGAATACAATTTGGGCTTTGGTTATATCCGGCAGTTGTACCAAGTTTTGCAAATTTGCACATAGTGAGCTTAGTTGCAACTCGCAAGTACCACTGATATTTAGGAACCTAAGTAAATTAACAATTCAAAGTAATCTTTGAATAAAATTGGAGGATGTATATGGATTATATTCAATTAAAAGAAAATGCAGTCTGACTTACATCCAAATCAATTCAATATGTATCAGCTTCTGCAAATTTATTCACAACATTGTATTTACTATTTAGCTTCTAAACTAGTCTTTAACAAATTAGATGCATGAATAAGTGGCATACATGCTATAAGTCTGGAAAAATGTTTTTGAACATGTATAATACAAGTAAATAAATAAAAAGTAGAGTGTAATTTACAATCAAAATAAAATATTACTGAGAAAGATTTGTAGCCATACATTACTCAAATATTCATGCCACATTGTTAGACTTACAAGTAGATATATTCTCCACACCTAATTCACATATTCCTTATTCACTGGCGAGCTCTACATGAGCAAATAGCAAAAGAAATCATCAAAATCACAAAGCCTCCCACAACACAAATCACCATGATCTTGCCATCCAAAGCATAACTGGGATCAACAGAAATAACAATACCATCTTGAACAGGCGCAAGGCCGGGAGAAATGGCCGGAACCATGGCTATTACTACTAGTTCTACTTTATAGTGTAAACTTGCTTTCTGGTTTGGAGAGTGAATAGATACTGTCTAATGAAAGACAATCCATAATAACAAAGTCCCTAGAAAAAGTGTCATTACTGTTGTGCGAGCTTTGTAGTTTGTACACATACGGCGCCTCATTTGGTCATCGTTACTTAAAAATAGAAAAATTGCATTTGTTGTTTGTTTAGCTGACAATTACTAAAGGTAATGTGATGTTAAGCTTATATGTTATATTAACTTTGAGTGTTCATGTACGAGAGAGATGACATAGAAAAGATAGAATTTGCTCAGAAATATTTATATTAAAAAAAAAGTGCATTTAAAACTTTAAATGATATTCAAAATATGAACAAAGAAAATAATGAGCTCTTGAAAAAGAGTTTAAATATAAATTACTTGTAAATATCCCTTGTTATTAAAAATTATTTGTAAATAAATTTTAATATATATATATATATTATAAAAATATTTATAACATAAAATCACATGTTTTAGATGTGTGATAATATTTTGATCTATAATTAGTGTTATAAATATAATATTGTGTTATCCTAATTAGATCTTAAAATGCATTTTATAATATAAATTTATATAATTTATATAGTATTTAAGATATATCTCAGACTAACATAAAGCTAGGACCTACAAATGTAATTATCTATTTTTCAGAAAACAATGTAATTATTGGAAAATTTAAATATATAATTATAAAATATATATTTTGTTTAACTAAACTTATAAGAAAAACATACAAAAATAGTTGCTGGTAATGACTAGATACAAATTCAGTTAAGTAAATTAATATTAAAATAAATAAATTTGACTGAAATAAAAAGATGTTTTTCTTAAAAAATGTGTGTATATATAACTTAGCAATTTTCTAAAAGTATATTG
This sequence comes from Anethum foeniculum, assembly GCA_003724115.2. Classification (NCBI taxonomy): domain Eukaryota; kingdom Viridiplantae; phylum Streptophyta; class Magnoliopsida; order Apiales; family Apiaceae; genus Anethum; species Anethum foeniculum. Next base: position 12,740 of record PHNY01117110.1, on the reverse strand, counting down.
TGTTAATCAATCTTTGCACTTTTATGTGTTTTCATTGTTCACTGCAACAAATCTACAAATCTGGCCAATTGCGACGGAATTTTTACAATAAAATCGTCGCAATTGGTCCAATTGCGTTGCGACGGAAAAATTTCGTCATTTTTTCTCAAGTCTTAAGTTCAGAATTTCGTCACAAACACAAATTTCGTCATAACAAATTTCGTCAAACCTACACATTCGTCACAAGTTCCAAATTTCGTCATAAGTACACATTCGTTACAAGTTCAAAATTTCGTCGTAAATTTAATTTCTTACGACGAAAAAAATGTCGAAAGTTAACAAAGGGGTCCACCTGCATAATCTAGCCAGAATTAATTACAAAAATAAATTATTAAAAAAATGATGAACAATCGTCGCAAATAACCCAGAATTCCGTCATAAGTTGTTTATCCGGAAGCACCATTTTGCTGCTTTTGGAACCCGGCCTTTTTTGGCTTCCAAATTAAATCATAAAACTGTCCTAATCACACATTCCAATCTACATACGATCATAGCACCATTCAACAGCAAATTCAAATATAAAACTTTATAACAAGCAATCATCCACGTAATTAAACAAATCAATATTTAAAAATATCATATTTTACATAAATCCAGTGCCAATCCAGTCCATTTAAATTCCAAAATAGTAAAACAATGATAAGACTCTGCCTTAGTTTTCCCATTGCACATGAATATATATACCCAGGAGGAAACTGATCAGTGCCAGTTATTGATTCTCCATGTATAGTAACATGCGGAAATTTGAATAGACAGGAGCATGATTAGACGTCAAAGCATCAGGTATCATTTCCATGTCTCTGGATGACTCTTTTCTCTGTGTCTCTGGATAACTCTTTTCTCTATTGCCCTGCTACTATACTAGAAGTTCTGAGAACCCTTCCTTTTTGACTGTTTGATGCGCGTCATTGAGGGAGAGAAAGAGAGCGAGAGTGAGGAAGATGAACATCGATTAGGGCTCGCACATTCCGTACTAAGATGAACAAATTGATTCGATTTGGTATTAATCGGAAGAAATGTGAAACGAAGATGGAGATGAAGTGAAATTAGGCCGAGTGAAATGATGTCGATATAAAATTGGGGATCTATCTTTGTTTAAGCAACGATATCAGCAATAATATTATTTTATTGATATCAAATGGTTGGATAATTAACAAAAGTATATTTATAAAAATTAAAATATCAATCCTCGATTACAGATTACAAATTCAAATCATTAATAAAATGCAATAATCTCAAAATAAATAAATTTTATTTTTAAAATATTTGAAATAACAGGGATGAATAACCGAAAAATTTATTTCAAAATATTATTTATTAACCGGAAAGAAATCTAGTCTAAGTTTTGGGGAATAGTAGTTTAACAAGATTTTTCTTATAAAGTCATGTAAAATAAATTTGAAATTTTTTATTATTTTTCCACTTGACTAAATTTAAATAAATTCGAGACTAAAAATTAATTGGGGAATATTATTTAAATCACTAGTTAACGGCTATAATTTTAAAATAAATAAACTTATTTTTCTCTGAATTATTTTGGAAAATCTCTGATTTGACTAAAAATTGATATCTATATGTTTGGATCGTCAAGAAATATTTTTTAAAAAATTTAAATAATAATCTTGGACTATGTGCTATTTAGAAGTAACAGAAAAACACTTGACTATTATAATCTCAAATCAAATAAATTTACTTCTTTCTAAATTATTTGGAATATTAGTCAAATATATAAATTTTGGTACTCATACGGTAGGATTATTAAGAAATTATTTTAGACAACTTGATATAACAATATTGGACTATGTGCTATTTTGGTGTAACAGTTAAACCACTAGTTGACTATAATAATCTTAAACCAAATAAATTTAATCTTTTCGAAATATTTTGGAATATCACTCAAATATATGAATCTTGACATCTGTACGGTTTGATCGTTGAGAAATATTTTTAAAAAAATTAAAATAACAATATGGAACTATGTGGTATTTAGAAGTACTAGTCAAATCACTGGTTGACTATTATAATCTCAAACCAATTAAATTTAATTTTTTTTCTAAATCTTTAGAATATCACTTAAATATACGAATCTTGACATCCATACGATTGGATTGTTAGGAAATATTTTTTTTTTAAAATGAAATAACAATCTGGTATTATGCGCTATTAGGAGTACCGGTCAAATCACTAGTTAACTATTATAATTTTAAACCAAATAAATTTACTTTTCTTAAAAATTTTTGGATTAATATCACTCAAATATATGGATCTCGACATCTATACCAAATAAATTTTGGGAGTACCAGTCGAATCACTAGTTGACTAATTTGGGAGTACTAGTCGAATCACTCGTGTATTATTATCATCTCTAACCAAATAAATTTATTTCTTTTTAATATTTTGAAATATCACTCAAATATATAAATTTTGACATCGATACGATTTGTCGTCTAAAAATATTTATTTAACAAAATGGAAATACCAGAAATCTGCTAACTTATAATTTCAAACCAAATATTTTATTTTTTATGAAATTTTTGGAATATTACTCAAATATATACATCTTGACATCCATACAATTGGATCTTCGAGAAATATTTTTTCAAAAATTGAAACACTAATCCAAGACTAAATACTATTTTAGAGTACTAGTCAAATCAGTAGTTGACTATTATAATCTCAAACCAAATAATTTTATTTTTTTATGAATTTTTTTGAATATTACTAAAATAAATAAATCTTGACATCCATACGGTTAGATCGTCGAGAAATATTTTTCAAAAATTGAAACACTAATCTGGGAATAAGTACTATTTCAGAGTACTAGTCAAATCAGTAGTTGACTATAATAATCTCAAACTAAAAAAATTTATTTTTTATGAAATTTTGGAATATAACTTAAATATATGAATCTTGACATCCATATGGTTGGATCGTCAAAAAATATTTTTAAAAAAATTAAAACACTAATCAGGGACTAAACAATATTTCAGAGTACTAGTCGAATTAGTAGTTGACTATTATAATCTCAAAATAAATAAATATTTTTTTATGAAAGTGGGAATATTACTCAAATATATAAATCTTTACATCCATACGGTTGGATTGTCAAGAAATATTTTTTAAAAAAATTTTAATATCAATTTAGGACTAAACACTATTTAGGAGTAATATTCAAAACAATTATTGTCTATTACAATCTTAAGCAAAATAAATTTATTTTTTCTATATTTTTTGTAATATCACTCGAATATATAAGTCTTGATATCAAAACGGTTGGATCGTGAATTTTCTTTTAAAGTAAAAAAATACCAAAAAATCATGTGCTAACTTACGACGGAAATCGTGGCAAGTTATTGGCTTCCGAAATTTTTTAAAAAGGTGAATTTACCGCCAAAATATTTGAGAAAAAGTTGAATTTTGCCGCTTCGATAACTTACGACGGAAAATAGTTTTGTCGTAAGTATTTACGACACCTTTTAATTTTCGTCATAATTTGGGCACACTAAACTTTTCCGTCATAAATTTTTCGTCGTAAATTTATGCAAAATATCAACTTAGGACAGAATATTCAAACCGTCGTAAGTTCGAAAGGACATCATTTAGTTTTTCCTTTTTCTCTAATTGTTTCATGCTATATTTTATTATTAAAATATTAATTTTGCGACGATTTTAGATTTCGTTGTAATTATTTACGACGATTTGTCATTTTTCGTCGTAATGTGACGCGCCCAATTATTCCATCACAAGTTTTCCGTCGCAATTGGCCAAATTTGTTGTAGTGGTTATCATGGCCAATGATGTATTTTAATAAGTTTTTATTTCTTTTCTCTTAAAAAGTATGTGGATAAATAATCATTAATGGAACAAATAAATTTTTTGATTATATAATCGTTGAAAAAAAAACACAAATATAAATAATGATGGGACATTTATTGTAATTGATGATGAAAATAATTATATTATACCATTATAAAGTATTGATTTACAATAAATTGTTTTTATCTAATTAGTGCCACTTTTTTAGCTAATCGATTAGTTTGTATCTATTTTTTTATTTTTATGTATAGTGTAAATTTTTGAAAAAAACTACCTTTGATTTAAAATGATAAGTAAAATTTTAATTTTGAGTTAGTGTCCTTTGTAATTTTCTTATTACGTGAATTTATAAGTTATTAAAAGGGTTAAGGGGGGTAAATTAATACTGTATTTTGGTTTACGGAGTAAATAAACTCTTATTCTTATGGATTAGAAACTGAGATTTTTAAAATTAGGGTTAGAGAGCTTCGAGCTTTAATGATGGGTCTCGTGTTTTGTGACTTAATACTGCCTTCACAAGATGCCTATGTACCTTGCGTTGTGCCAATGATTAAGTCAAAAAACATAGTTCTGATTTGAGGGGTCAGACCCTTATATAGGCGTCTGAAAGCCTTAGAATTAGGTTGGAATTAGGTGACTTGATGGTTAAGTCTTCAACCTTGAGTGGATTTTGAGTCCTAAAAAGTAAGAATTTGATTCCTTGTAATCTTAGGTTTCTTGGAGGCTACTCTTGACTGAAATAGCTTTTTATTAGGACACATTTATTGGGCTATCTAATTAGCCCCTCCATTAATTACGAATTTTATTATAAACTTGGGCTTTGGGCCTTATTAACAGGGCCTGCCTTTCAGACCAAACTAGGTCTAATTAATACTGTATTTATTACATTGTAGGGTTAATTTTTGACCCATATCATCTGCCCTCCAACTTCTAGGAAACTTATTAAAGTTTCGTAGAAATTAAGCTGCTTTCATGCCCTTTCTTAGGTTATCGCGTTTAGCGTAAATTATGGAGCGACTTACACATTCATGACTCTTATTTTGAATTTCACACAAAAGTGTTATTGGTCCATAATGACTTAAACATTAGTAAGGCCAAATATCAAGGCTAACGGGAGTTTATTCATTATCTTCGAGAAATGTGTCAATGATCTCAAAGAGTTTCAGGAACCCATTCACAAGATTAAGATTACACTATCTCCAAAGAATATCAGGAACTTGTTCATAAGATCAGAATCCCACTATCTCCGAAGAATGTGTTAATGATATTTGTATCGAGTTATTATCCCAAGTCTTAGTGACCGGCGAAAGCTCAATCGAAGTCCTCCGAAAGATGAATCCGTAGTTGTGGACAGATTTGAGCTTCGTGCCTACCTATGCGGTTGATTATTTCAATTACCATTGAACCAGGTGTGGAGGTTGAGGTCGCCATTACTGAAAGTCAGAGAGTCTCAGCTCCCTTATCTTTGTTTTTGGGGTTTTCCCTAGTAATAATCCATTTTCCATATTTACTGAATTAAAATAACCTTTCTTTTCTTTTTCCTCTTTTTTTTAATAATATTTTCGACCAAGATTCCTTTTGATCAGGATCCTGGTCGAATTATTCACCAATTTCTTCTGGTCGTGGGTTTTTCAACCATGATTCCTGGGTCAGGATCGAATTATGCCCCTTTTTCTTCTGGTCGTGGGTTTTTCGACCAGAATTTCTGGGTCAGGATCCTGGTCGAAATATGCTGCTTTTTTTCTGGTTGTAGGTTTTTCGACCAGGAATCCTGGGTCGAGATCCTAGTCGAATTGTGCTCCTTTTTCTTCTAATCGTAGGTTTTTCGACCAGGATTCCTAGATGAGGATCCTGGTCGAATTATGGCCCTTTTTTGATTCTGGTCGTGGCAGTTTCGACCAGGATTCCTTGGGTTAGGATCCTGGTCGAATTATGGTCCATGTTTCCTGATCATGGGAATTTCGACCAGGAATCCTTGGGTCAGGATCCTGGTAGAATTGTGACCCTTTAATTCTTTGAATTTGGACTCTTGGGCCCAAAATTATTTTCCTCGCCCAATTTCTTCCTTCGCCAAATTTATTAATTTTGCTATATATTTATTTATTTACTTATATTGAATTTCTTTGACTTTCTATAAGATTTTAGAGTCTTCCATTCCTTGGGCTTTTCTTGTAGGCCTTGGGCCTTTACCGACTATAACTGGTTCCCGTTACTTTTTACCGGTCCATGACTAGCTAACCATGGTTATAAAAGAGTGAGGTGACGTGAGGTTTTTCACTTCACAACTATCTTTTCTCATTTATCTCTAGTTTTTCTTTCTAAATTTCTTTCTAGCTTTCTTTTTGGCGGGCTTCGGTGGAGAATTTTCCAGCCAAGGTGTAATTCCGACCACCACTCTCATCGCTTCCGGGCTAGCTTCAAGGGTTCTTCATCCTTCTTCCAGTTTTCCTTGGCCCCTTGGTAGGAATAAGAAATATGAAAGAGTTCCAAGATCTTTCAATGTAAATCTTAGAGCAAGTCGCTTAACAAAGTTGTCTAAGAAGTCAGTCAGAATAAGGACATGTTAAAACAATATCATCAACATAAATAATTAGATATATTGGTGAAATGTGATGATGATAGATGAATAGAGAAGCTTTAGCAACACATCGTTTTAAGCCACAATTCTCTAAAAACTGAGGCACCTCAGTGTACCAAGCTCTCGGAGATTTTTTGAGACCATAAATTACTTTTCGTAATTTAAAAACATAACCTGGAAATGCAATATCTTCAAAGCCCGGGGTTGCACTATGAATACCTGTTCAGTGAGAGTACCATGTAAGATGGAATTATTTATGTCAAGTTATCGAAGAGACCAGTTGCGTGTAGTTGCTAGAGCCAGAAGGGTTCTAATTGTTTCTGGTTTGACTTTAAAGGTGTCCGTGTATTCAATTTCAGCCCTTTGTTGAAAATCTTTTGCAACAAGTTGAGCGCGATGACGCTCAATGGTTCCATTAGGCTTATATTTGATTCGGAAGACCCATTTATATTTAACAGTATTTTGACAGGAGGTAGGAGGAACCAAGTCCCATGTATGAATTTTGTGGAGGGCTTGAATTTCCTCAAGTATAGCTTGACGTTATTGGGGATCCTGTAGAGCTTCCTTAACAGAAGAGGGTTCAGTTAGCCGAGTTTAAGTGGTGGTCAGACTTGTATACATAGGATTGGATTTATGAATGTTGTTTTTGGAGCGTGTAGTGATGGTGTAAGTGGGATGAGGTGGTGGAGAAAGCGATGCATTAGAAGAAATATGTGATGAAGTAGATGTGGTAGAAAAACTGATATCACCATTCGAAGATGAGGTTGAAAAGTGTGTTATACACTACACCATAAACAGCCTACGGCAACCAAAAAAAATGTTACAATAGTACGGCCTAAATGTTACTAAAGGCCAATATTTGGCTAAGGTAACATAAAATTTATGTTAGGTAAGTGGATGATACCTTAGGGTACCTAAGTTAACTTATTTTTCCCCTACGGTAACATGCCATTTTATGTTACCATAGAGTTCTATTGTAACATAAACTAGGACTACTGTGACATTAATATATATTACCTTAGAATGTTCCAAATTTTTTTAAAAATTGGGCCTCACTGTGGGTCCCATATTGTGGGACCCACTCTGCTGACGTGGCATGCTGACGTGGTATGGGGGACCCACATTGTAGGGCTCACTCTGCTGACCTAGCATGTTGATGTTGCATGTGGGCCCTATATTGTGGGCCCCACAGTGCAATATCATATTTGTACCTACTATAACACTTTAAAATGCTATTGTAACAATTCTACCTAGGCTACTGAAACATTTTAACAGGCTACCGTAACAGTTTAACAAGCTATTGTAACATTTTAGCAGAAATAAAAAGAAATGATGATAATGGAAAGTGGACAATCCCAAAATACAATTTCATTACCACAAACTACTACATCCCAACCAACTCAAACATCAAAACCAACTAAAACTACTTAAATAAATCATCACAAGTCTAAAACTACGGCAACAACAATATTCTTAACTTAACAAACTAGTTCACATTCTTTACTTAACAGTAGGAAAAGATTATAAACTTTAAATACTAGAAGCAAATGCTTGGATTTGCTTCACTATCTCCTCGACTTCACTATCAAGGCCTTCCCTTATTTGTCCATGTCTCATGAGAAGCTTTCTTTTATTGTTGTCCAAGATGATTACCATGCACTACAAATTACCTTGCAAGGAAACGAACCTGCCATGAATGTGGACATGTAACATAAATGAGGAAATGCAATGAAAGACCATACATGACATGATTGTCTTATACTTAGCCATGGCAAGTGGATAAATGGAAGGAAAAAAACTCATACATAAGTTCTCAAGAATAATAAAAAGCTATTAAATCCAAAACTATCAATAGCTTTTAGGTTTGAGAGGATATGAAACTGCCAAACAAGTCTAGAAAACAATTTTATGTAAAGAAAACTATCAGCTAACAAGTAGGCATCGGCTGATTCCACAATCTCCGCACAGAAAGAAGTGTTCACTGCATTGCACTAATATGGGTTTATTAACCGGTACAAGGGTTACAGTTTTTTAAATTATTTGTTACTTGTTATAAAGTACGACATTCTTGGTACTTAACTCGTGTATGGAGTCAAGATTGGTACAACAAACTTCCAGATACAATAATATAGATTAGTTAGAAGAACCATAAAAATCTGTATATTCAACAATACAGTTGTTGTTAAGAGGACAATAATGAGCTACGACCTACGGGCCTATTGATGCCAATCGGGGGAATGGGGGTCACTAATTAAATTTAATGCTTATCCATTTAATTAATTCATATACATTAAAATGTACAAAGAATAAGAAATTTACCCAGCAGGCTAGCCGCCTAGCAGCTCCATCACAGTCACTACCTCTGAAAAAGTTAAAAAATTTCCAAGGACGGCCAGGTAATAAATGGTAGTAGTTAGGCTTGACAGCTACTTCCTCTAATTGCTGAAGTATACTTGGCTCACTAGGAGCACAATGTTGAACATATACATCTTTGTCTAGCAAATCTTTGCAAATCTGGAGATTTAAGGAAATCATGGAGCTTTTTTGACATGTGTAGCCAGCATAGTTAGGACAACGAAACTCACAGACTCAATTATCGCAAACACCACCATGAAGGCTGCACTGTTCATCACAAATAGCTGCATAACATGCCGATTATAACGTTAAGTAACAGAACTTGTGATAAATGACAGATCAACAATGTGATACCAGAAAATAAGAAATTTTTGCAACTTGGCCTTAAAACCCTCCCATCAGATTAATCTCCTTATATGTATATAACCTGAGAAACTCTGACTATGTATTAGAGGTTAGGCGGATTAGATTCCTAGTTCTAAATATAGTCCAACCCTACAAAGGGAACTTCTCAGTAACTATATAACAAGAATTTGGGCATCTAAATACTGCCTTTTGTCAACTTCCCCTTTTTACTTGTGTGTGGATACAAGATCTTCTCATTTTGCAGCCAATATAGATCATTATTATCATCTTCACTCTAACACGAGGTACGTAATTTTTTTTCTATTCTTGTACTTATCAAAGATGCATAAAAGTCACATATTTATTACGCACAAAAAATCATATCCCCTATGGTCCGATATATAGTCGGTTGACCTTTTTTAACATTCATATATTTAGTACTTCATAGAATTTAATAATTCTATGTTAGGTCTCAAATATACTGTAGAAGGGAATGAATACAGTATAGTACAATCAAATCGAAAATAGACAAGTAAAATGATGAACATTTTTTGTATTGATGAATAAAAACTGTTACAGTAATACAAAGTACTCTCTCAAAGAATGTAATAGTATTTTTGAGAGCTGCTAGGTTTTCACAAATGATAAAACCTTTTTCGACGACACATATAGTGTAAACCTATCTGTGTTTATATACTACACAGTTACACAATCAATTACTACTGATATGAATACAAAAGCATGAATAGACAAAGATCATATCTAATAATTGATTACTCCTTTCCAAATGTTGAGTAACCGACATATCCTTGTAATCTTCAAGATTTTCAATCAAATCAATCACTGATCGATTTTTTGCTTCCACAGAGTCTGATAGTAAACACTGATGATAAACACTGATATCAAATACTGATATCAATCTGTCAAACACTGATGATAAATTCTGATTTGCCTAAGTGCTAAACACCGATCATCAAATTGTCTAACAATCTCCCCCAATTTGTACATGTGAATATATGAACAAGTTCTAAGAATTTTNTAAATGCAAGAATGAAAAATTTATTACAACTCAACAATATGAAAAATCAAAGTTTATTCTACAATTCTGCTATACCCAGTTGCTTCAGTAAAGAATTTCTTTACTAAATTTTCTTCAGCTAAGTTCAAGTACATCTCCAGCTTGATTCTGTGATCTTTAAGCTCTGAAGTTGAATCATCAATCTGGTAAACAGCTGCCCTTAGGTCTGAAATCTTTGCCCTGCTCATGTGAAGATCATCTAGCTAAATGACTCCAATTTCTTTACCATTTGGATTGAATGTGACAACATCCATACCCAACAGCTTAGTGATCTGAGCACCTCCTTTTGGCATATCAGTTATTGTACCATCATGAAGTTCATACTTAGGAATAACTGGATAAGCTGTGTTGTAAGGAATACCTCTTTGTTTAGCAAAAATCTGCTGCTTGATAAAGTCTGACCATCTGGCAGTAGCT
>PHNY01117105.1:0-16842 GCA_003724115.2 Anethum foeniculum | reverse complement strand
AGCGTAAATATGACTTCAAAAGCTTTAATTTGGAAAAGCTGCGTTCGGCAGATGCAACAGTGACAGGAATGGTCAACAGGATCCTGTAGGCAATCACTACATTAGGAAAACAACCTCTATCTTTCAAAAAATTTAAAACAGCAAGAGGTCCCATTTTTCCCCTGGGCAATAATTCTCTAAGCAATTTGAACTCTACAAATAACTCATAACCATCAATATCAGACTGCTCATCATTCTTTAGTGCAACTTCAAATTGACTACAACAAAACTTTAGGCTCATATCATCTAAAGAATGCAACTTTTCAGATGTGAACATGAAACCAAAAATATTCTCATACTCTTGATATTGTTCAAATCTTTTATTGAGTGAAGCAATGGATTGATCAAGAATATATAAAAAATAGTTTACTCTAAATGACTCTACTTCTGACAATGTTGGTGCATCACATGAATTCTCATCAAAGTGTTTTTTCCTTCGAATTCTCATCAAAGTGTTTACTCTAAATGACCCTATCACATTTTTCTCCATTTGTTAAAGTTCTAGTATAAAATGAAGAAGAAAAACATCGAGAAACATCATTTCTAGGACCTTTATATATAAATCCATCTCTTTTTGGACCATTAACTACTAACACATCAATCATTTTTGAATGGAGGGACTCCCAATTTCTAGGATGAAATATATCTCTCATAAAATCAGCAGTAAAATTCTCAGTTTGTGTAACATCTATATAATCATCAAAATTTTCATTATCATCATGATTAGGTACATCACAATCACTAGATATTTTCTCTTCACTCTCAATATTAGGATCACTTTCATTCATATTCTCATCCTTACTAACCTCTACATTTTGATTATCATCAGAAGTTTGAGATTTTTTAATCATAAATTTATCAAGAGATCCACTCTGCTATTGAACCAACTCTTCATCTTTTTTTTTTTTTTTCGTTTTTCATATCCAGATGCTTGTTTTCTAGGAAGCATGATTAAAAATTTTACAAATCACCACAAGCAAACAAATCGAATAGAAAATGAACCAAAATAAAGGAATAAGAGGATAATATGGATAGATAGAACCTGATTGGAGGCTTTAAAATATTAATATTTAGACAATTTCTACATCCACAATAAACAACTGGAGCTTGAAAACTTATTGGCGGGAAAAACTATTTAAACAATAGTCTATATATCCTTCTAGCTCAGTAACAAACTTATTGGCGGGAAAAGCTGTTGGAGTCAACAGCCATGTGGAGGTGTATTGACCAACATCCCCCCTCAAGTTAAGAAGTAGGCAACACAACTCCTAACTTGGACAGAAGGTAAGTCAACTGAGCAGATGAAAGAGCCTTAGTGAAGATATCATCCAGTTGATCATGAGAGGAAACATGATGAATGGAAATCAATCCATCCTTGAGTTTTTGACTAACCAAGTGACAATCGATTTCAATGTGCTTGGTTCGTTCATGAAACACTGGATTAGATGCAATATAGAGTGAAGATTGGTTGTCACAAAATAGTGGTACTGGAGTTAAATCAGACACATGTAGCTCATGTAGTAATGAAACCAACCAGGTGAGTTCACAGCAAGTATCTGCCAAGCTTCTGTACTCTGCTTCAGCAGATGAGCGTAAAACTATATGTTGTTTCTTACACTTCCATGAAACAAGTGTTCCCCCAAATGTGACACAATAGCTTGTGAGTGAAAGCCTAGTTAACTTGCAACTGCCCAAGTCAGCATCACAAAATGCAGCTAACACAGGATTAGCATTAAAGGCATACAAAAGACCTTGTGTAGCTGTGCCAAACAGATAGCGAACAAGTTTTAAGGCAGCATGCCAATGTGCAGATCTGGGTGCAGTCATATACTGTGCTAACACATGAACAGAATAAGCTAAATCTGGCCGCGAAATAGTAAGATAGATCATCCTTCCTACTAAACGACGATAAACAGTAAGATCATATAACAAAGGACTGTCAGATGTATCCAACAAGTCATGATGTTGGTCCATTGGAACCACAGATTTTTTACCTTGAAGATAATCAAAATCCTTAAGAATATCAGCTGTATACTTTGCTTGAGACATAAACAGCCCCATAGCCGTTTTGACCACCTGGATACCAAGAAAGTAACTCAACTCACCAAGGGCTTTGACTTTGAAATGAGTTCCCAGAAACTTTGTAACTTGAGCCATAACAGCTGAATTATTTCTAGTTAGTAGCATGTCATCGACATAAATGAGTAGATAAACCATTGTCTTATCATGAGCAAACACAAACAAGCTAGGATCCCCATTAGTCTGTTGAAACCCAAAAGACAATAGGGGTGTTGACAAAGCAATGAACCACTGACGTGGAGCTTGCTTTAAGCCATATAAAGACTTAAGCAAACGACATACAAGTTTACAGCCTGCATACGTTTTCAACAAATGAGGAGGAATAGTATAACCTGGAGGAAGAGACATGTAAACCTCTTCTTCTAATGAACCATGTAAGAATGCATTTGTGACGTCCAGTTGAGAAATAGTCCAATTATGCATAGCAGCTAAGGACAATAAAAGAAGAAATGATGTCATTTTAGCTACCGGGGCAAATGTCTCAAAATAATCCATGTTGAGAGTTTGAGTAAAACCCTTAGCCACTAGCTGTGCTTTGAAACGATCAACCTGATCAACCTGGCCATCAGACCTATACTTGACTTTGTACAACCATTTACATCCTACAGGTTTTTTATTTTGAGGTAGAGGCATCACCTCCCAAGTATGATTAGCTTCTAAATGCAGCCAACTCCACGTTCATTGCCTCACACCATTCAGCTACCAGCACAGCCTGTTTGTAACTCTGAGGTTCAACAACAGGAGACTCTTGTACAGCAGCTGAAGCAACATATACACCATTAACCAAGTGATTACGTAATCCTGTATAATCAAGAAATTTTACAGGAACATTTTTCTGTCTTTGAGGTCGATCAAGTCTGGTAGGTGGAGCTATAATGTCATCAGGTGATTGAATATCAGTAACATCAGGTGAATGATTGACAATGTCAGCAATTACCGGACTATCAGTAGTGTTAGCAGTAACCATAGTTTCAGGGGATGAGACTTCAGCTCTATCAGTAACTTCACTGGTATATGTTGATGTATCCTTAGTAGGAGCTTCAAGAGGATCATCATTAATATATTGTGAAGAGGGCGGGAAAAGATGTTGAGGAGGAGCGGCATGAAACATTTGAAAAGGAAAAATGTTTTCAACAAATTTGACATCACGAGATATGAAAACTTGATTAGTTTTCAAGTTAAAAACTTTGTATCCCTTCTTGTTATATGGATATCCTACAAAAACCCCCTTGATAGCTCTAGCTGCAAACTTGTCAGCAGGCTGCGGAACTACAGTAGAATAACATAAAGCACCAAACACACGCAAGATACTATAGTCAGGAGGAATTTTATATAATACCTTAAATGGACTCTTATCTTGAAGCACCGAAGTAGGTGTTCTATTGATCAGATATGCTGCAGTGAGAACACAGTCACCCCAAAAAACAATTGGTAACGAAGCATGAAACCTTAGAGCTCTAGCACAGTTCAATAGATGCTGGTGTTTTCGTTCTACCAACCCGTTCTATTGTGGCGTATATACACAACTCAGCTGATGAATGATTCCCAGACCTTTCAGAAAAGAATCAACAGAGTTGTTGCAAAATTCTGTGCCATTATCCGTTCTAATGACTTTGATAGTTGTTTTAAATTGCATTTGTATAAACACAATGAAATATTTAAGTAGTATAGGTACCTTTGATTTGTCTGACAGCAGAAACACCCAAGTTGTAAGAAATTTATCCTCCACCAGTGTTAAGAACATATTACAGCTATCATAGGTTTTGAATCTGTACGGACCCCAGAGATCAACATGCACCAAGTCAAAGAGATTATCACTATGATGATCACTGGAAGGAAAAGAGAGTCTGCTTTTTTTAGCTCGACAACAACTATCACACACCTCAGGCATATCATTTTTATAGTCAATTGGTAGCAGTTTTAAAACATTTGCAGGTGCATGACCCATTCGTGAATGCCAAATATTTGCACTAGACACCTGAGCAGCCAAAAAATTTCCTTCAACTGATGTTGAAGACACCTGAGAAATGGATGAAGTAGATTGAAAGAGATATAACCCATTTATAGCAGTACCCAGCACTAGTTTCTCCTTGTCAGCTGAAGTGTGAAAATAACACTTACCATCCTCAAAACTAACTTGACATTCAGTGCCTCGAACAAGTTGAGAGATAGAGAGCAAGTTGTATGAAAACACTGGAACACACAGTACATTGATTAATTTAATTTCAGGGGTCAACCATAAATTTCCCATATGAGTGATTTTAGCTGTTTCACCATTTGGCCATTGCAAACGAGCACAAGATGATTTAGGCTCCTGTAACAGATGTAAATAAGGAGTAACATGATATGTAGCACCGGTGTCAATTATCCACTGCAAAGAATTGCAATTGTCTATATGTTGAACATGACTAACAAAATGTCTGATCATGCCAGAAAAATGCACACTATTGATTGAAGGCCAAGTACCTGACATCAGACATGATGATGATGTAGTAGCAGCAGAGTTGTGATTCTCAGACATAGACATGGACTTTCGAAGCATCTGAATTAGCTGTCTGCATTGTCCATCAGACAAATTCAAGTTATCTGATTGAGAAAACTGTAAGCCAGCACTAACAGTATCACTACCAGCAGGCATAGACTGAGATGAAGTCTGAATAGCATTAGCAATAACAGATCCTTTTGCTGTTAAGAACTTAGGTCTTGGCTTTGGTTTACCAAACAACTTATGCCAAGATGGATAACCGTGTATATAATAACACCTATCCTTAAGGTGTCCAGGCATATGTCAAAACTCACATACAATAGAGGAATCAATAGCTCTTTTTGCAGAACCAGCTGAAGTTCCTTTAAATTGTGATTTATTTGAACCTTGAGACTTAACAGACATAGTAAAACTCTCAGAGGCAGTACTAACATTAACTGGAACTTCACGTTGATTTTCTTCTTGAAGAATCATACCATAACATTGACTTAACGATGGTAAAGGTTTCATCATCAGAATTTGACCACGAATTCCAGTAAAAGTATCATTCAAGCCCATCAGAAACTGAGTTAACTGTATATTCTGCTCCTGCTCAATCAGTTTCATATTGATTGTACAAGTACACTGGTTACATGTGCACCTAGGTCTAGTTGTCAAGCACTCAAGTTCATCATGAATTGTTCTAAACTTTGTGAAATAAGCAGAGATACTCAACGAACCTTGAGTCAAATGAGAAATTTCTCTTCTAAGATGAAACAATTTAGGAAAGTTGGTTTGTGCATAACGCACTTCCAGATCAAGCCATATCTAGCTGACTGAATATAGACTATACTATTTCTAATCTCCACTGTTACTGAGTTTAAGATCCATGAAGTCACCATATTGTTACATCGAAGCCAATGCATCACTAACGAAGAAATTGTTGCAGGTTTTACATATGATCCATCAACAAAACCTAATTTCAGCTTAGATGATAAGGCTAATTCTATAGATCTACGCCATTGACTGTAATTACTATCATTCAACACAATCGTAGTGATTTGCATTCCCGGATTATCTGACGGATGTAAGTAATATGGATGATTACTATAAAAAACAGAAGCTACTGATGTAGATCCCATTGTAGCAGCTGAATATATAGCTATTGTAGACATTCTTGCACTAATTCACAACAAAACTACACATACACTGTAGAATTTCACAAAACAACCAATCGTAACCAGTAAACCAAGAGAACTGACCAGTTTTAAGCAGTGTGGAGCAGATCTGATACAGTAAAGATGATGACGATGAACAAATTGATGAAGACGATCATTGTTGCAGAGATATCGAAGAAGATCGAGCAATTTCTGACTCGAAAACTCAACAAATAGTTGCGGAATCAATAAATACTAGCTCTGATACCATGTTAAGGAACCAGTTACTCTAAAACCTCAAGGTATTAGAGAATGGCTCTTTCCAGTATCTTATATTAGTATTCTAACACAGCTCTAATGGCTGCAGAGTCTTGAGCAACGTTGTCTCCAACTGCCAAAAAAATTGGTATCAAAGTCCTCCTCTCCCTTGGTGGTGTTTCAAACTCAGCTACAAGCATGTCTTCTGTGGCTGATGCTAGGCAAGTAGTTACCTACCTCTACAAAAACTTCTTAGGTGGCCAATCAGCTTCTCGACCTTTAGGGATGGCCATTTTAGATGGCATCGACTGTGATATTGAAAAAGGTTCGAATCTTTACTTTGATGATCTTGCTCGGGCTCTCTCGGGATTCAGTACACCACAGAGGAAAGTCTACCTGTCAGCAACACCACAATGTCCAACCCCTGATGCTAAACTAAATACTGCAATACAAACCGGACTTTTCGACTCCATGTGGATACAGTTTTACAACAACCCACAGTGTTATTAGACAAGCAAGGTGGAGACAATGGGCCTCCGCGCTTCCTTCGCGCAGTCAGATCTTTCTTGGATTACCGACAACTTCTGCAGCAGTGCCTAGCGGTGGTTATATTTCCCCTAATGCATTAATCTCTCAAGTTCTTCCAACAATAAAGACTACTCCAAGATATGGGGGGATCATGCTGTGGAATAAGCTATCTGATAAAACTTATAGTTCAGCTATCAAGAACAGTATCTAATATGTTTAATTAACGAAGGGAAAATGAGTAAGTATATATATGAAAATCATCTTGTAATCAATAATCTAATGTACTTGTGGCTTGAATTTTGAATAATGTATTTTTATAGAACCCGACACGATTTAATAGACAGCACTCAGAAGTTGATATTCCAATCCGACTTTAGATATGTTAACATCAGAAAATAACAAATTTTATCCATACGTATGTTAACATATATAATATTATTATTATTGGATAGTTTCGTTATTATAATAGTTTTCTTGTTAGGTTGATTTCCTTTATTTATTATTGTTTAATTGTTGGTTATATAAGCCCTCTTCTATTGTAATTAAGGACAAGTTTCATTATAATAAAATGCTACTTTTCTCTCTACCCTCTACTTTATCATGATATCAGAGCTAGGTTGGTTCGATCTGCGATAGGTTGATGGATAGTCGATCGTAATGGCTTCCACATGTTAGGTTTAGACATGTCTTTCGATTATTATTTCTTCTCACCTTTTTTCTCCAAATCGATTCTATTTTTTTCAGATGATTTTCAGTTTTAATCACGAATGCTATTTTTTTTCTTCATGTTTTTTTTTTGCTTCGAATTGGTTGGATTTTTATGGGGTAAAAGTTTGATTTTGGTTGAGTTGTTTATGATGGTTTCGTTTTGGTTTGGTTGGAACTCTCACACACGCTATCTATTTTCTCTCTTTGATTGGTATCCGATCGTTGGTAAAATTAGTATTTTTTTACTTTTCCCTTATCTTTTTCTCGTGATCTATGACGGGCGTATCCCTAGACACATCTGCATACTTTTTTTTTCTTTTTGGTATTTATGATGAAATTTATGTGGTGCTCTAGGCACATTGGCCCTTCGCGGGATTCGGTTAGATTTGGATACGATTTAAATTTGAATTTAGTTTTTGTTTAGTTTAGGATTGAATTGACTTGGATTCAGTTTTGGATATGGATTTGGATTCGACTGTGGTTTTGGTTTTGATATTGTTTGTGAGTTTGGATTTTGGTTTAATTCTAGTTTTAGATTAGATTTGGATTGGTTATTAAGTTTCATTTTAGATTTGGACACAATTTGTGGATTTGGATTCATTCAGTTTTGGTATTAGTATTTTATTGTTTTGGTGGTTGCAGATTTGTTTACTTTTTGAAGTTGTTTAGATTAGTTATTGGAAGACATGAATGGTTCTTCTTCTCTTGCTGATTGGATTTGTTGCTATGGATACTCGGTTTGCCCTTCTCTTGCGGTTGCGTCTTTGAATTCTGGTTTCTCTTATTTTACATTTGTGTGAAGCTTTGGATTCGCTCTGGATTCGTGTTGATACTCTTGTTTTCTGGTTGCAGCTTTGGATTGGTTTGGTCACGTGGCTTTGTTTCTTGGTTGGCAAACTCCTGATTCATCACATGAGTTTGAGGAGGGATTTTAATATATATAATATTATTATTGGATAGTTCCGTTATTATAATAGTTTCCTTGTTAGGTTGATTTCCTTCCTTTATTATTGGTTGATTGTTGGCTATATAAGTCCTCTTCTATTGTAATTGAGAGCAAGTTTCATTATAATAAAATCCTACCTTTCTCTCTTTCCTAATTACTTTATCAACATATTCATTATTATCAAATTCTATTAAGTATTAAAAGAACACAAAATTGACATGTTTACAAAAACACAATTACGACATGAAACCCAACATTCAAACCCCCAAAAAAATTTCTAACTGGATTAATAGTGAGTTTTTGATTTTCTTTAAAATGCCTGAACTTTCAACAGCGGAGAAAAAAAATAAGAACAGGTTGGATTGTTCTTATGTTGTAGAAAGAATGGGTGCCTATGCAACTACATCTAATAAGGATTGACATTTGGAAACTAACAACATTAATAAAACTATCCGAACCTATTACAAGCCCAATTTTACTAAGAGTAAAGAGTATAAAGGTGGCTAAAATTTTCGTAAATTAGCAAAATGTAGGCCCGAGTTTAAAAATAACAAATTGATGACCATATTTTACTCCCGTTTTTTAAATAGTGGCGCCCGTCAAGTGCCGTTAACCATATGCCATTAAGTTTTAAAAAGTGAAGTGTAAATTATAGTATGGTGGCTAAATTTTGCATCCATTTTCAAAATATTGGTCTATCAGAGTTTCAAATTTTTTATGTAAAAAATTGATATTGTACCTTATTTTATACAACGAATTTTCTACCACTTGCCCCTGATATTTATTAGTTGTAAAGAATAAAAAAAGTAAGTATTTTTGTTGAAAAAGATAATTGGTTTATATTCTAATTAGGATTAATGTAAGTTTAAAATAAATAAGTCATAAAAATAATTAAGTAAGGGTGATTTAGTAAAAATATCATGAATAATTAAGTAAGGGTATTTATATAATAGTATTGTTAGTTTACATTATTATTATTATTATTATTATTATTATTATTATTATTATTATTATTACTATTATTATTATTATTATTATTATTATTATTATTATTATTATTATTATTATTATAATATTAGTTTAATTTAATTTTTAGTGACATATTATGAGAGGTGTTTTTACTTTAAATGAAGGATATAATCTAAATAAAGAATATAGATATATATCCTAATTACAAATTATTTACATGTTTACACCCGTAAGCATAGTGCAAATTATTATTCGAGGTTTTTTTTTTTGGTTTTGACAGTTTGTTATTTAAGGTCTTTATTTAATAAACAATTAAGTTTCATCTTTTTGAAGGAAAATTCAAATAAATGTATTTTCTTTTTCTTTTTTCAGATTTGGAAGGAAAAATTCAATTTTATGTTTTTTTTTGTTTAGATTGGGATCGTTTGCAAAGGTTCCAGTTGATCATCATTGTCTCGGTTGCATCCCTTACAACAACTTTCATAAATATTTTTTTTTCTAATTAATTTCATCAATGTTTATATATAGCACATTGATGTGAGTTATCCATATAACTGTGAGCTAGTTTGTGGCCGTGTATAATCTTTATTACTATTTGCAAAACTGAGTTTGTTTTTTCCGAAAACAGATTATAAATTATATTTTTGTTACTATTCACATCTAAAGATTACATGCCCACATCTAATTTTTGTAAATAACGTTATATTCTTATCTTTTATTCTCGAATCTTTGTTAATAAATATATAAGTTCATTATTATTATCCGGAAATATTATTAATTAATGTGATATTTTATTGACATAATACATAACATTTCCAACCAATAAATTGTTGTAGACCTATTTTTAAATTTTCCAAAATTAGGTCCCTATCCATTTATACAGAGGTAAAACAGCTATATATACTGTTATATATGTTGTAGACCTATTCTTACATTTTCCAAAATTAAATAAAAAAATCGATGACTAAGAGCATCTCCCTATAAACCCCTTGACTAAAATCCTATATGACATACCATAAATATAATTATAGAGATTGTTTAAAAATATTTTGCACTCCAATAGTACAAAACCCTTAGCAAAAAATTTAGCCAACCCTGGCCATATTTGTTGAAGCACTAGAGATCTTCCCTACAGGTTCAAATAAATTTTTGATAATTAATATATTATATTATTTTAGCTAACCATTTTAGTACCAAAATGCTCTCACTTAGAGATTCTAAAACTGTGGTTGCCCATGTATATCTAGTAGATATAACCCGTGTTGGCCGAGATAAAAATATTTATTTACTTAAATTATTAGTCAGTTCTAGTATTTAATTATTAGTACTTGTTGTTGGAGGAATTTCGTAACAACACGAAATCAGAGGTTTCTTGAATAGTAGAGCGATTTAGTTATGAATGTGGCTGTTTTTAGGAATTAGGGTTTATGAAAAATAGAGGGGCTGGACCTGGCATGTGTCTCGATTTGTCTCGTTGTATCGGATCCCTTTGGCCAAGATGCCTACGTACCAATTTATATTGGATCAAGCCCAACAGTTCATTGAAATTGTGTTTATACTTGAGAGACTTTAGGGATAAACTTCGTTAATGTGGGCAATTACATATTTTATCTGATTTAATCTTCGTGTTGTGATATTTTCCTGATTTGAAGGATATCCTTTCGAGATATTTTTCGTTATTGATTGATTGAGATTGATTCTTTCCTCGTTTCAGAGAGAGGATATTAAGTTATAATTATTAATCGGAATTAATAATTAATAAATAAAAAATTTGGAGATATTAAGGCCATGCCAAAATGTGGCATAACGGTACTAAATATTATTTCATTATTATATAATTAGTGAGAATCGAAGCTAAAATTAAGGTAAAATCAAAGAAGTCAAATTAAATAAATAAGTCTTATAATTTTTGTAGTTCCGGGGATTCGAACGCTGATTTCAAATGAAACTAATAATTAGATAAATAGTGGTAACTAAAATTTGGTATTTTGGTAATATTTCAGTATTATTTATTATTATGTTATTACGGGGAGTTGAACCCGAAATTAGACTGAAATCTAATACGTAAAAGAAAATATTTTTTTTTAATAATTATGTAATTGCACAGAATCGAAATTTAGTTTGAATTGAACTAATTAATTAGAATATATAAAGATAATCAAAATTTGGTATTTTGATAATCTGATACATGGTGTCTTCCTTGTTACTAAGGAGTATAAACTCTGATATTTTATTCTCGGCTTTTAATTAATAAACTCATAGAATATAATTTCATTATTATTATCTACCATTATTATTATATTAATTAAATGAATAAATTAGTTTGAAATTTTTGTAAATAATGTTATTTAATGTCCTTATTTAATAAAGAATGGTAGTTTCATTTTTTAGAAGGAAACTTCAAGTAAATGTTATTTTTTCAAATTTGGATCGTTTGCAATGATAGAAGTTCCCCATTTAGTCATCATTGTCACAGTTGCATCCCTTACAACAACTTTCATCAATATTTTTTTTTGCTAAATTCTTTCATTATTTTTATATACCACATTGATATGGATTATCCAAATAACTATGTACTAGCTTGTGCCAGTGTATAACCTTTATTACTATTTGCAAAACTAGGTTTGTTTTTTTCGAAAACAGATTATACTTACATTTAAAGATTACATGTCCACATCTAATTTTTTTAAATAACGTTATATTCTTATATTTTATTCTCGAATCTTTGTTAATAAATATTTAAGTTAATTATTATTATCCAGAATTATTATCAATTAATTTGATATTTTGTTGACATAATATATAACATTTCTAACCATTAAATTGTTGTAGACCTATTTTTACATTTTCCAAATTAGGTCCCTGTCCATTTATAGAGAGGTAAAATGGTTATATATACTGTTATATATGTTGTAGACCTATTCTTATATTTTTCAAAATTAAATAAAAAAAACCGAAGACTAAGAGAATCTCCAATACTATAAACGCCTTAACTAAAATTCTGTATGGCATACCATAAATATAATTATAGAGATTGTTTAAAAATATTTTGCACTCCAATAGTACAAAACCTTTAGCAAAAAATTTAGCCAAACATCTCGGCCATATTTGTTGAACCAGAGATCTTCCCTACAGGTTCAAGTAAATTTTTGATAATCAATATATTATACTATTTTAGCTGACCATTTTAGCATGAGATGCTCTCACTTAGAGATTCTAAAACTGTGTTTTCCTATGTATATCTAGTAGATATAACCCGTGTTGGCCGAGATAAAAATATTTAATTACTTACATTATTAGTCAGTTCTAGTATTTAATTATTAGTACTAAATATTATTCAATTATTATATAATTAGGGAGAATCGAAGCTGAAATTAGGGTAAAATTAAAGAAGTCAAATTAAATAAATAAGTCTTATAATTTTGTAGTTTCGGGGATTCAAACGCTAGGTTCAAATGAAACTAATAATTAGATAAATAGTGATAACTAAAATTTGGTATTTTGGTAATATTTCAGTATTACTTAATTATGTTATTACGGGAAGTTGAACCTGAAATTAGAGTGAAATCTAATACGTGAAATAAAATAATTTTTTTAATAACTATGTAATTGCACAAAATCTAAATCCAGTTTGAATTGAACTAATTATTAGAATATATTAAAATAATCAAAATTTGGTATTTTGATAATCTGATACATGTGTCTTCCTTGTTACTAAAGAGTATAAACTCTGATATTTTATTCTCGGCTTTTAATTAATAAACTCATAAAAATATAATTTCATTATTATTATCTACCATTAATATTATTATATTAATCAAATAAATAAATAAATTAGTTTGAAATTTTGTAAATAATGTTATTCAATTTCTTTATTTTATAAAGAATTGTAGTTTCATTTTTTAAAAGGAAACTTCAAGTAAATGTTTTTTTTTTTAAAATTTGGATCGTTTGCAATGATAGAAGTTCCACATTTGGTCATCATTGTCACAGTTGCATCCCATACAACAACTTTTATCATGGTTTTTTTTTTTGCTAATTTTTTCATCGTTTTTATATACCGCATCGATGTGGGTTATTCAAATAACTATGAGCTGGCTTGTGGCGGTGTATAACCTTTTTTCTATTTGCAAAAAATGAGTTTTTTTCCAAAAAGATTTTACTCTTCATATCTTAATCAATTGCATGTTCCCGACGAGGTTCACGTCTAAATTAATTACATGCATATGTCATAGGTGTTAACCAATATATATATTACCACACAAACACATCACTAAGACCACCAATATATTACCTTATGTTAATGTTCCCACATTTGGTCATCATTGTCCTAGTTACATCCCTTGCAACCCCTTTCATTAATGTTTTTTTCTTTTCTAATTTCTTTCACCTTTCATTAATGTTTTTCTCTTTTCTAATTTCTTTCATCAATGTTTGTATAAACCACATCGTGTTATCCAAATCTCTTGATATCCTCATATGTGGAGTGTAGATTCCGGAGAACTATGAGCTAGCTTGTGGCAGTGTCTAATCCTTTTTTAGTATTTGCAAAGTTGGTTTTTTTGTAAAAAAAAATAGATTATAAATTAATTTTTTTGTTATCTAAAGATTACATGTTCACATCTAATTACTATTTGCAAATTTCATTAAAAAAAATAAAAAATTACTATTTACAAGAAGTGGTTTTTTTTTTCCAAAAACAGATTATAAAATTTACTTTTTTTGTAAATGTTCCCATCTAAAATCAATTACATGTTCACGTCTATATTAATTTAATGTTCACGTCTAAATTAATGTCTAAATTAATTACATGCATACATCATATGTTAAGGCAATATATATACTACTGCATAAACACAATACTAAGGTATACTATTACACAAACACAACACTAAAGCTTCCAAATTATCTACTGCTAATTTCTTGAAAGATGGCTGCTATTATCATTGGGATCCTACTTCTTATTTTCGAAATAGGTATTGCTACTTTAATGTTGTTGATTTGTGCTATTGCTTGCAGGGCCAAGCTAGCCTCGCAGTCCTAGTGTACTGGAGATGAAGGGAGTGATTACGCACTGAATACTTAGTGCAGAGGATATTGTTAGTGGTTAGTGCTGAAGATGCTTGTTGGTGGTGGTTTATATTATATGGTATGTTCTAAACATCTACTTAGTGATGTAATGTAGTGATACTAGTAATGCAGTATGGCATGATTTATATATTCTCATGTAAGATATTACAACAATGAATGTAAGATATTACAACAATGAATGTAAGATATAAATTTTTTATTTATGGATATCCGAAGTATGTTCATCCATCTTCTGAGGGGAAAAAAAACTAATAGCTCCATGTAACACGGAGATGAAAGATGGATGCTATGATCTTATTCCAGCAGCTCTTTCTCTATAAAAGATGTTCTCTCGATAGCCATCAAATTTCAGAGATCCTGTCGAGTAAAAATAAGCACACTAACCATACAATAATCTTATCAAGTAAATATTAAATATGTACACTGAATGTCTTAGCATCCTCACTGTTGTTTGGATTTCATTTACTAATCAGACATGAAGCATTTATAAGTTATAACATAGGGATGGTTAACTGTGAATTCATTCCTTATTTTTCTCTTATAGCAGTACTGGTGAGTTACTTGAACACTGGATTGCCTTTTAGCACTTGCAGTTCTAGGCAAGCTATAATTGCCAGACTTCTAGTTTATTTACTTCATTTTTTTCTTGAAATTATTTCATGAATTAAATTTCACTTGACATTCTACAGTAGCTTGTTTTCATGGAAAATGAAAAGAATTTATAAGTAGTGAAGTCGTAAAGAACAAAATGGCATTAGTTTAAGAAATATTTTCAACGTTTATACTCCTTGCTCCTCTGGTATGATGCTATGTCCATGAAAGATGGCTTAAAATCCTTAGTTATCTCATTGACACATTTCATTTAAAAATATTTATCTACAAGTAATGTGTATATTAATAAATTCAGATCATACTCAACACTCAAGCCACTAACTTATGTAGTTTAAGTAAATCTAAACCAGACATTAGACAATGATTTGCTAACAAGTGCTCGAATTTTTTAAGAGAGTGCGCTCTTCTCTCACTGAAGTTAGTATATGAATATACTAGTCGAAAAACTGAATGCTCTGTGATTTTCAGCGACATTATCTTTCTGGACAGCTGATATAGTTTTAAAATGAAATTTGTAATATAAAAAATATATAAAATATACATAATGGCATCAAGCATAATGCATTCCTGAAACATATATATTTAAATGTGTTATTTGTGTAACGTATTTCAGACCTATATAAAAAAAGATTTAGAAAAAATAATATTCATTTTATGCTCATTATACAATTGTAAAGGCAAGAATGTTCCAAGTTTAATATGTATGTTATATTGTCATGGATGTTTGTAGAGATAAATAATATTTGAACACCGGGCTAACAACGGTTTTTATGTGATAAATTCAATTGTGATGCTGTTTCTTTCAGGGATGCTGATACAGTTTGGATCGCTTGGAATGTCTTTGATTTCGTTTTTAGCTTTAAGAATTTTTAAATTCTATGTGTTAAACGATCAGAAAACAAATCAGCTAATCGTTTTTAGTATGTTTTTGTTTTTCAACCTGGTTGTATCGGCAGTTGGGGGTTTGTCCCGGCTGTGTTATGCTTAATTTAATGAAAACTGCTTTTTGTTTGTCAAACAAAAATTAAAAAAAATTAAAAAAAATAATATTTGAATCCTAGAACTAGAAGAGTACGCAGAAGGCCGTTAATTAAGAAATTTTTCTAAATAATGTTATTTAATGTCCTTATTTAATAAAGAATTGTAGTTTCATCTTTTAGATGGAAACTTCAAGTAAATGTTTTTTCTTTTTCTTTTTTCAAATTTGGATTGTTAGCAATGATATAAGTTCCACATTTGGTCATCATTGTCACGGTTGCATCCCTTACAATAACTTTTATCAATGTTTTTTTTTGCTAATTTCTTTCATCATTTTTATATACCACATTGATGTGGTTATCCAAATAACTATTAGCTGGCTTGTGGCAGTGTATAACCTTTTTTTACTATTTACAAAAAATGGGTTTTTTTCCAAAAAGATTTTACTTTTTGTTACTCTTCATATCTTAATCAATTGCATGTTCCCGTCTATATTAATTAGAGGTTCACGTCTAAATTAATGACTAAATTAATTACATGCATATGTCATAGGTGTTAACTTATATATATATATATATATATATATATATATATATATATATATTATCACACAAACACAACACTAAGGCCACCAATATATACACTGCTGTTTTTTCCTCAGTTGGAAGATGGATAGAATGATAATTGGGATCCTACTTTTTATTTTCGGAATTGGTATTGCAGCTATTTTGTTATGGGCTTGGAATCAGGCTAATGCAAGTAATAACAATTCTCGTAGTTCTAAAGTACTGGAGATGAAGGCAGTGAATACTTAGAGAGTACAGAGGATGCTTGTTGGTGGTTAATGGAGTAAATTAAAAAATATGGTATATTCTAAACATCTACTTAGTTATGTAATGATGCAGCATATAGTGTGTAGTTGTAGTAGTGATATAAGTGATGCAGCATATAGTGTGTACTTGTAGTAGTGATATTATGTAATGATTCTCATGTAAGATATTACAATATGTACC
>PHNY01117074.1:1266-12659 GCA_003724115.2 Anethum foeniculum | reverse complement strand
GGGGGGGGGGGGGGGTATATATGTGGCCTAACTTTACTGCATTCTTTGTGCCTCCTCTCCTTTGTCCTAGTTATAATGTTATTAGAGGATACGCAGCGAGCTCCAGGGGTCTTTTAGATTGCTAAGGTTTGAGAATGTTGAGCTCATCTCTTTCTCGAAGAACCAATCCCACATGAAGTACAGAGAGCAGGCAATCTATATGCCTTGAAAAAATCAGTACAACTACGAAGATTAGGTCATTTGATACAGAAAGAGATGTTGCGATAGGTTTCCACACAAGGGGTTTTCTGGTTATTGTATGTCAGTGCAGCAAGGCGTGGATGGAGATATATGTTGATTGTAGCTTGGCTGGGAAGGATAGGCTCGGTAAATATTTTACATCCATCTGTTTAGGTAGCACAAGCTTATTTCGACACTGTTTTTGTTGTGTGGTACGCTTTCCTGCATTCCTTGCTAGAACGGTGGATTGGAGGTGCAATAGTAATTTTCAAATATCCACTTAAATCACTTTTTGATCTAGTTAATGAAAAAGACCTCTGTTGGATCGTTTGCATTTGCCTTGTTTACTTGGAGATCTTCAATGGAGTCCTGGACAAGATTGCAGAAGAGGGAGCTTTCGGTTTCTACTCTAAAGTTCTATCTAGTCAGGGATTTAGGTCGAGGATTGAAAGTAAGGACAGGCATTAAACTGAAGGAGTGTTTCAAGTAGGTCACCCGGAATGGCTTAAGCTTCAACACAATAGACATCTGCCGGTACATGGGAACTTGGGAAAGAAAGTCTCAATTTGGATCTCAAATAGCTTGAATCTTTTCAGATTTTAGTTGTTGGGCAAAAATACTTACAATAGACAAGTGGTGAAAACAGGTCGTGACTAATGCTAACCCCCGTTCTATCAAAAGGTTTAAAAACTAGTAACAAAAACTAATCCAGTTTAGAACATCATACGACTGACTCTACATGTTGTAATTCATTTATCACATGGAATATGACTTCTTTTTTTCCCCATTTTATTCCCAGGCATTGAGTCATATCTCTAAACCCCCGATTTTAGAATTCAGGCTTCATTTTTCTTGTTACTCATGTTAGCTAATCTTATGTATGAAAATTCCACAGCCTCATTATTTTCCACTCTTGCCTGCTACATTATTTTTTCCGTTAACTAAAGGATCTTCAAAAATATTCCTTGCTTATTTAATTCTCTACAACCAAACGGAACATTATAGTTCTGGTTCAAATTTTTGAGGACCAACTGATTTCCAGTTCCATTCACTAAAACCTTCCAAGTTAATTTATAGTGCTTGACTTACAAAGTCGCCAACCCAAAAAAATGTCCGGAGAGTGGACACATGCAAAGTATATCATGGGAAATTGACGAGCACCTAGGAACCATAATGCGGTGAACCAATATTGAGTTTCCCACTTTCCCTCTATGCTCACTTAAGGATTTTCTAATTCCTGTCCAAAACCTTCAAACTATAATGGCTAATTGACAAGCACTGAGAATACCTATGAACTATGCGGTTAACAATGGATGTTGCAGCATGCGCACTACCGAAGATTAGATTTCTAAAGTCCTTCCCGAAGTTTATACAAATTGCTTTCCTATACCATTGGCTAAAATCTTCAAAGATTGAATTTCTTGACTTCCTAAGTCGCCAACCAAACAAATGGATGGATCCAGGAGACACAATATCATTATACTTCTTACTAATTATACAAAACAGAAAAGACAGGTTTGAAATAATTTTCTTAAAATTTTAAAATTTAAATATTAAATTTGAAAATTAGAAATTTTTTTAATTAATTATCTTAGAAAAATTAATTAGCTTCAGGATATTGAAAAAACCCTACCCATGAATTCTCATTTTGAGATGTCAAAAATACCATATATAATAGTTTCAGCGCATACTGTTGCAGGAAGAAAATATATAACCAAAAACCTTTTCCAATCAAAATTAGAAAAAACAAAGGAGAAAATAATTGGTAAATTAAAAATTTACCCACTTACTGCACCTATTGACTACATATCAGGGATCAAATGGTTTCCACCACTCTTGGCTATTTGGCTAAACCTGCTAGACCTATAAAGTCATTTGCTGGGCACAAAACATATTAATTGTATCTGTGCTTTGCTGAATATTCACTACCAATACTTCACCACTGCTGCATTTTCTCTTCTTCATTGTACAACCATGATTTTCAACTTTCTCCTATTCAACATTCTCTTAGTTTTTGTATTTGGAACCTCAACAACTTTTGTATGTTCATTTTCAAGCAATGTCACTGATGAACTAGCTTTGCTTTCTTTCAAATCTTCAATAACAGATGACCCATTAGGTGTGTTAGATTCATGGAAGAGTTCCATCCAATTCTGTCATTGGACAGGGGTTACATGCAGCCACAGACGACAGAGGGTAACAGGACTAAACCTTTCCTCACTACACTTGGTAGGAACATTATCACCTCACATTGGAAATCTCTCCTTTCTCAAGGGAATTTACCTCTCTCAAAACAGCTTTCATGGTCCAATCCCAAATGAAATTGGTCGATTGTTTCGCCTACAATACCTTACTCTGAAAGATAATTCTTTTCAAGGCAGATTCCCTGCCAATTTGAGTCATTGTGTAGATATTAGAAACATCAGTATGCATGCCAACGATCTTGAAGGGGAACTACCCACTGATTTTTCTTCTTGGTCTAAGCTTTCTAAGTTTTCTCTTGGAAACAATCATTTTACTGGATCAATTCCACCGTCAATAGGGAATCTATCATCTCTCCGTTTTCTCCATCTAAATTATAATAATCTAGTGGGGGAGATACCTTTTGATGTTTCTCTTCTTGCAAAATTAGAGTTGCTTCATTTGTCGGTAAACAGATTGTCCGGTTTGGTTCCCCCACAACTTTACAACAATTCATTCCTCTATAATCTTGGTCTTGCCAATAATGAACTAGAAGGAATGCTTCCAACAGATTTGGGTTTCATCCTTCCTAATCTGCAAGAGTTCTATGTTGGTGCAAACAGATTTTCGGGCCCGCTACCAGCATCAATAGTTAATGCATCCAATTTGATTGTATTTGATATCTTCGGAAACAATATTACTGGGCCAATACCAAATAACTTGGGTAGCCTTCCTAATGTTGAATGGCTAAATTTGGGTCGGAATCCACTTGGAGACAATATGCAGCCCGATGACTTGAGCTTCTTCAATTCTTTGGTCAATTGTACGCATTTCAAGAAATTGACCTTGCACGAGAGTAGTTTAAGAGGGCAGCTCCCGAATTCAATTGTAAATCTGTCCACCACTATGGAGGAACTGTATCTGTACGGAAACCACATATACGGAAGTATACCTCGTGAAATCGGAAAACTTAAGAACATGAGAGTACTTTCATTGTTTGACAACTTACTGAAAGGGACCATTCCAGAATCAATAGGAGAGCTATCTAAGTTGGGGTCACTAGATTTGAGTGAAAACAACATTTCAGGATTAATTCCAACTTCTATTGGCAACTTTACTCAATTGAATGATCTCTATTTAGAGAATAATATGCTCCAAGGAAGTCTACCTACTCAAATGTTTAACATCTCAACTCTAGAGGAATTGTACCTTACGGACAACATGTTTAGCGGCATAATACTTGATGAAATTATGTTTTATTCCCATTGTCTATACCTAGAATTGTCCAAGAATCTATTCACCGGCTCACTTCCATCCAACATTGGTAGCTTGAAACAATTGGTTCGACTTGATCTTTCATATAACAATCTTACAGGAGATATACCTGCTACCCTTGATGGATGTTTAATGTTGGAGGAGCTATATATGGCTGGAAATCATTTTCAAGGTAAAATTCCATCATCTTTCAAAGCTTTGAGAAATCTTGCATTTTTAGATCTTTCAAACAATAATATCTCTGGGAGAATTCCAAGTTTTTTTGAGGGGTTTCAAATGATATTTCTCAATTTGTCGCACAACAAGCTTGGAGGACAAGTGACAAAAAAAGGTCTCTTTTCTAACATCAGTGCTTTTTCAATTATTGGAAATTTGGATCTTTGTGGAGGTATTCAGGCATTGCATTTGCCTTCTTGTCCTGTAAAAGTTTTGAGGAATAAGAAAAAAGCATTTTCCATTAGAATGATACTCATCGTAGTTCTTGTACCCCTCAGTTTCTTGTTAGCAAGTCTTGTTTTGATTTTCTATTTACCTCAAAATTCCAAGAAGTTGAAGGACCCCATTCCAGTATTAAAGGAAAGCGAATATCCCAAACTTTCATACCAAGACCTTTTACTAGCTACAAATGGGTTCTCTCCAAACAATTTGCTTGGTGAAGGAAGATATGGTTCTGTTTACAAAGGAATTCTCGAATCAAAAGAACTTGTAGTTGCTGTGAAGGTACTAAACGTTGAAGTTCATGGAGCCAACAAGAGTTTTTTGGCAGAGTGTGAAACTTTGCGGAACATTCGTCATCGGAACCTTATCAAGATCATTACAGCATGCTCCAGCATTGATCATAAGGGAAATAACTTCAAGGCCTTGGTTTTTGAGTTCATGACTAATGGGAGTTTGGACAGCTGGTTGCATCCCAGTTATCATCATTATCAAGAAAATGATAGAAATTTAACTCTACTCCAAAGACTAAATATTGCCATTGATGTTGCACTAGGACTCGATTATCTACATCGTCATAGCCATGCAAGTATCATTCATTCTGACATAAAGCCAAGTAACATTTTCTTGATGAGGATTTCGTTGCTCATATTGGCGATTTTGGTTTGGCGAGGTTTTCTTTTGCTACCGGTGATGTCATTCAAGCACAAATGAGTTCGACTGGTGTACGTGGAACAATTGGATACGTTCCACCAGGTTACTTTTCATACTGTTTCTTTATCAATATTTAATACTGCTTCGAATATTGAGTTAAACAATTCTATATTTTGCTTAATTGCCTAAAATTTTCAGACCGGGGAGTATCATATATCAAAAAATGTTTTTATATATGCCAATTATATAAATTCTTTAGTTGCGCAGAGTATGGAATGTGTGGGGAGATATCTGCACACGGAGATGTGTATAGTTATGGAGTTCTTCTACTAGAAATGTTTTCTGGAAAGCAGCCTACAGAGAGCAGCATATTAATGGACAATGACAAGGATCTTCATGACTATGTGAGGAAGGCACTCCCACAAAGAGTGATGGATATTGTTGATCCAAGGATCGTACCAGATCAAGAAGAACATGGCTCGAATGTAAATCAATCACACATCACGCCTCCCATGGAGGTATGTCTGGCATCGGTTTTTGAAGTGGGGATATTATGTTCTGGAGAGATTCCACAAAAACGCATTGACATTAGTGTTGCTATTACATTATTACATGCGGCAAGAGACAAACTTCTGCAATGCAGCTAGTAATCCGGTTGATAATGACATGGAAGAATGTTTACCTATATACTTCCCATACTTCTATCCATTTATTTTGTAAGTTTCGATTTATAAGTTCCTTGAGTTGAAACCTTTCTTAACATATTGCAATTAGGTTTCCTTGTCATATACGCCAAGGCATGTTGGTTTATATGCTAATATATATTTCTTTCTATTTCAGTAAATTATGTTCTAAAAATTAGAATATCTCCATTCATGATTTTTCGACAAGGATAATTTACTGCACTAAGGAAGCCAAAGAAAATTTTGAATTAGGTGTGATTAGTGCAGTATTATGAATGGTAACCTAAGTGCATATGGATTTACTTCTAGTTTTTGTTTAATCTAATAATTTGGGTTATCACTATAATATTCCTATTAGTTGTGGCTGGCCAGCTGGGATGATTGATTGAAAAAATATGGGGTGGTATGGAAATGATAGATGTACTTAGGCAAAGTCTTCAACCGCGTATTTGCTTTATTCTTGTTGTTACATGCTCTAGATTTAAAATTTCCTTATTTCCATATCATTCCATTCCCATTCCTATTACCCATTACCGTTCTCGACGTCCATCCAAATAGTGCTTTATGATTAGCCTGATGATGATCACAACTTGAATTTAGTGACTATCCAGCTCAACCTTAATGATTCTCAGCTAAATTGATTGCGTCCGCTGTTTCTGTCGTAACCACCTAGTTTGATTTTTACGTTTTTTCGTCTACTTAGTGTATAAATGTTTGATTTGGATTTTGTCACAAAGGAAACTACCTCATCCAAACACTTGCAACCTGTATGTGCTTGAGGTTTTTTAGCTAATTAATAGGTGGTTAAGGTGAAGAGCATGTTGATTATGCATCGACAGTGCAGTATCTCCTAATCGGAGAGTTCTGATGAAGCTTGAATATTGTTGCTTTAGATTTAAAAGGCTTTTTTCCTCTTTCTTGGCTTTGTATAATCTGTGGCTTTGTCGTATTCGCTTTATCATCCGGTTACAGATAATATATAAAAAACATTCACAATCACCTTCAGATCTGCAGTGTGATGCATACTTAAATAATGTTACTGGTTGTGATTCATTCTTATAGCATAGAAGAGCAAAATCTGGAAATGTCAAAAGACTTGCATAGTAGTTGTTGCATTAGTTCATGACGTGGGGGATGCTAACCTTTCCTTTTCAAAACAAAGATCAACACAACAAAATGAAGAATAATTCATAATTTGATTCAGTACATATTAAAAGTGGGTAGTGGTTTTAATATGTCAGTTCGGAAATTCATGGAAGACAAGTTACATCCAGTTTTCTCCTGAAGTTCTTTCTTAAGCTTGGGGCTCTCTTTCTCTTGCCCTCTATGACTCCGTCCCTGTTTGAAGTACTAGACAATGCTACCTGGTTATTAATTGGATATTAGAATATACAATATGGATATGAACAGTTGTTAGAATGTAATATAAGGTTCTGGCAAGTCCTCTTAACACCTAGGCCGTATAAGGAGAAACGTTAATGTGACTTGGTATTAGAGTTCAAATTGGGAGGGGTGCTGAGTTCGATTGCCTGCTACACAAAATGGGTGCTAGTGATCAACTCTTGGACCAAATAATACAGTCTAATGATGTTTATGCTATTGAACTATGAATTAAGTATAATATCCAAATTTTTGCAGCTGGGTACAAATTTAAGCTGTTCGGCAATCTGGATTAGCATCTTATTAATATATTTAGACTATCTGTGCGGAGTTTCAACAAACACAGTTAATAAGGTTGCAAAAAAATATCTAATATTTGGTACAGCTATTGTGTTTATAAGGTGGCCGGTACAGCTATCTGAAAGTAGATCATATGAAATAATCCTAAGGTACAGCTATTGTGTTTATAAGGTGGCCGGTACAGCTATCTGAAAGTAGATCATATGAAACAATCCTAAGGTTGACCGAAAAATCAAAGACTGGACAACTGATTCAGTTTCATTGTCATCTTGCGCTCAACGTTTTATTCTATCAATCTTAGTATAGTTTAAATTTCAATTTCAGTACAGTTCAGGGATCCGGACAATAAAACAACAATAGTTTAAGGACGATTCAATTAATTTTTCTTTTATTATTAGTCCACATTACGTGTGAAAGTGTCTGCCACATCAGCAAGATTCTAATGTCCGTTAGAATCCAACTAACGGAAGGACCTCAACCAGGAAACTTGAAAGTTAAATCACTTAAAACTAAAATTTGTTGGAGGCAGCAATACTAAAGCTTATATATGGACTGAGAAATAAAATTACAGAGAACTTGCAAAGCTACTGCTCTTTGCAAATATTTTTATTTATGCTTTAATTTTTCTGCTACACTTTCAGATTACATGATACATGAATTTATACTTGCATAAGATTATTCCAGAGAGTTATATAACTTTCAGTATTCCAGGAACTCTTATAATTCTAGAGACACTTGGAACATATGTAGTCATAAATGCTAATCTGACTAGTTTCCAGGACCTCCTCCCAAATACACTGAATCTTTAAAATTACAAATTAATTCACTTCTCAGCAAAATATGGAATCTTTATTTTAGGGGCCTAAACAATAAAACAACAATAGTTAAAGGACGATTCAATTTATTTTCCCTTACAGTACTCTTCAATCCAAAACTACACGCAAGACTGATTTTATATTTCACATTCTAATTTAGTCTATTCCAGTTAATACAGTAAGTATTCTTGTATACAAGTCCAATTGTTATATAGTCGGAGATTGGTCCTGAAGGCCAAGCACCAGAAAAAGTTATTACTGATGTCGTAAAAGACAAGTCAGACAGTTAATAGATTATGCCTTTATTTATTCACAAACAACCAGCACATATCCATAAACGCCTTGGAATTTTAATTAGAAGAAACCCTCGCCTCGTCATTTTTTTATAATAGTGACCTTTCATCAGGATTTTTCTGTGTTGTAGGATTTTAGCTTATTGGCTTCAGTACAATATCCAACCTTCAAATTATATGACATCTTACCAAACTTTTACCACCTATTCGATATCTTAACAATGTGTTGTGTTATAAAATCTAATGCAGTTAATTGGTGAGCCTGAACACTACAACAAATCTGGCCAATTGCGACAAAAAACTTGTGACGGAAAAATTGGACGCGCCAACTTGCGATGAAAAATGAGAAACCGTCGTCAATACTTGCGACGGAATCCAAAACCGTCGGAAGATTACTAGTTTATTATTAAAACATAGGCGTCAAACAGTTAAAAGAAAAATGAAGTACTAAAAGACATTGTTTGGAACTTGCGACATTTTAAACATTCTGTCGTAAACTACTTATTTTATTATATATTTTTACTTTAAATTTAATTACGAAAATGTTATTTATTTTTACAACACAAAACGACGACATTTTGTGATAATTTACGACGAACAACTTATGATGGAAAATTTTATGCACCCAACTTAGGACTAAAATTAGAATCCGTCGTAAGTTATCGAAGCGGTAAATTCAACTTTTTCTCCAAAATTTTGGCGGTAAGTTCAATTTTCACAAATTTTTGGCGGCAAATAAGTTGTGACGGAATCCGTCGTAAGTTAGTAGACAATTTTTGGTATTTTTATTTGTTAATATTTTTAGACGATCAAACTATATGTATGTCAATATTTTGAGATTATAGCATTCAGTTAATGATCTGACTAGTACTTTTAACCAGTTTTTAGTCTTGAATTGTTGTTTTGGTTTTTTACAAAATATTTCTCTACCATCCAACCTTATAGATGTCAAGATTTATATATTTAAATGATATTTCAAAAAAAAAATTAAAAATTATTTAGTCAGAGATTATAATAGTCCACTAGTGATTTGATTGATACTCCAAAATAAGGCCTAGTCCAACATTGTTACTTCAATTTATTTAAAAATATTTCGCGATAATCCAACCGTATGGATGTCAAGAATTATATATTTGAGTGATATTCCATATAATTTAGAAAAAAAAAATTTATTTGGTTTGAGATTGTAGTAGTCAACTAGTGATTTGACTGGTAATGCCAAATAACGCATAGTTCTATACTCTCATTTTTTTTAAAATATATATTTCTCGACGATCCAACCGTACAGATTTCAAGATTCATATATTTGATTGATATTCCAAAAATTTTAGAATATTTTAAATTTATTTGGTTTGATATTATAGCAATCAACTGGTGGTTTGACTAGTACTTTTAACAAGTGTTTAATCCTGAATTGCTCATTCGGTTTTTTAAAAAATATTTCTCGATGATCCAACCGTATGGATGTCAAGATTTATATATTTGAGTGATATTCCAAATAATTTAGAAAAAAAAGAAGAAAATTTATTTGCTTTAGGTTTATAGTAGTCAACTAGTGATTTGACCGGTACTGCTAAATAACGCATAGTTCCATATTGTTATTTAAATTTTTGTCAAATATATATTTCTCGACGATCCAATCGTACAGATCTCAAAATTCATATATTTCACTGATATTCCAAAAAATTTAAAATAATTTAAATTTATTTGGTTGATATTATAGCAATCAACTAGTGGTTTGACTAACTTTTAACAAGTGTTTAATCCCGAATTGCTCATTCGATTTTTTTAAAAATATTTCTCGATGATCCAACCGTATGGATGTCAAGATTTATATATTAGAGTAATATTCCAAATAATTCAGAATAAAAGAAAATTTATTTGGGTTGAGATTATAGTTGTCAACTAGTGATTTGACTAGTACTGCCAAATAACGCATAGTTCCATATTCTTATTTAAATTTTTTTAAAATATATATTTCTCGACAATCCAACCGTACAGATTTCAAAATTCATAGATTTGACTAATATTCCTAAAATTTTAGAAGAATCTATAGTTATTTGGTTTGATATTGTAGCAATCAACTGGTGGTTTGACTAGTACTTTTAACAAGTGTTTAATCCCGAATTGCTCTTTCCGTTTTTTAAAAAATATTTCTTGATGATCCAACCATATGGATGTCAATATTTATATATTTGAGTGATATTCCAAATAATTTAGAAAGAAAAAATTTATTTGGTTTGAGATTATAGTAGTCAACTAGTGATTTGACCGGTACTGCTAAATAATGCATAGTTCCGTATTATTATTTAAATTTTTGTCAAATATATATTTCTTGACGATCCAACCATACAGATTTCAAGATTCATATAATTTACTAATATTTCAAAAAATTTAGAATAATTTAAATTTATTTGGTTTGATATTATAGCAATCAACTAGTGGTTTGACTAGTACTTCTAACTAGTTTTTTTGTTACAGGTTGTTGTTTCAATTTTTTTTAAAGTATTTCTCGATGATCCAACCGTATAGTTTGAAGATTTCAAAATTTGATTGATATTCCAAAAAAATTTGGAAAAAAAAATTTTATTTGGTTTGAGATTATAATAGTCAATTAGTGATTTGATTAGCACTCCTAAAGTTTTATCCTGGATTATTATTTAAAATTTTTTAAAAAAAATTCGACCTTCTAACCGTATGTATGTCAACATTCATATATTTGGGTTATATTTTAAAAAAAGTTTGAACAAAAATAAATTTATTTGGTTGGAGATTATTATACTCAAGATTATTACAATAACTAAAAAAATTTAGAATTGAATTTTAGATTGTTGTTGTTGTTGTAAAAGGTGATAATCAATGTTAATATGTGCAAACACCGTTTATGGATCAATCAGATAATTTAAGATTAGTTAGAATAATTAATCGGCCATTCACCGAAATCAGTTTAATATTATGATATATATAATTATCCTGCTAATTTAGTTATACACGTATAATTATCATATGATAAAATATATTTGAAATCATATTTTTTTAGGAATATGTACATTAGTTTGATGATAACTATACCAAAACACTTTAAGTATAAATTAGTGTTTGTAGCCTCAACGGATAAAGCTCTATAAATTATCCGTTGAATGGAGTAACTTGTACTC